>LGRX02035522.1:0-74146 GCA_001247695.2 Cymbomonas tetramitiformis | reverse complement strand
GCGGTTTTAACCACTTAGAAATGAGAAAAAAAGACATCATATTTTTCTTCTCCGATCCGGGATTCCCTTTGTATATCGTTTGTACATCTCTTAGGACGGACATATTTGATGGTGCGGGACCCCCATGCTTTGTTTAAAGGCTTCGTCTCGGCTATCTTACAAAGTACTGTCTAGATACCGCGGTACCTGAATGCGGTACTAGGACGGTACTATGACGGTACCAGGCAACATCCCTCAAGTACCGTTCTAGTACCGTACGGTTACCGCGGTACCCGGTAGGACGGTACTTGGACGGTACCCGAGTGAAGCTCGGGTACCGCGGTTTCCACGCGGTATCCGCACGGTACCTTCAGGTACCGTCCTAGAACCGTGGTGGTTTTAGAACGGTACCTGGTGTTAAGAACCGCGGTACCCAAGAAGGTACCGTCAAAACACCGCCACGGTACCCAGATTACCCACTTTAAATGGTCCAAAATCATATCATGCCAATGTTCATATCTCCCCATACCACGCGTCTATGTCTTAGAATTTCCTACTCTATCGATTGGTATAGATAAATGTGACATATTCGAATAATGATCTCCCACCTCCTTCCGCCACTTTCGATAAAACTTCCAGCTACTGTGCAAGTACCGCGGTTCTAGACCCGGGTACCGTCAGAACACCGTGTCGGGTACCGTCAGAAAACCGTGTACTAAATTTGTAGGGGTACGAGAGTAACACGCCCGCAACCGCAGATACTTAGCCATCAACTACGAGATCAACACGCCCTGAATTGCAGACGCTCAGCCACCAACTACGAGATCAACATACCCGCAACCGCAGACACTCAACCATCAACTACGAGATCAACACGCCCACCGCCTCAGCGGCTCAATCGACCACGAGATTAACACGCCCGCTGTCACCGCCCCTCCGCAGCCGCTACTCCTATCATTACCTCCCCGCAAACCACTGTTCCACTTCACCCCCTGTTCGGCTCCTTGGCGGCACATAGTCTAAATAAACCTAAATCTCATTGCTCACGTGTCTCCTTGGCTTCCTTATCCGCTCCACTTCCCGTGCGTGTCTCCGCTCCACTCACCCTATCCCCACTACACCCCGTTCCACCGCTCCGTCCCCGCCACTAGATCCACGTCACCCCTCACGCCTTCCCTCACCCTCCCCACCATCCACTCCCCTAATCATATTACGATGTTACTGCCAAGCCCTCGGGCTGGTTTTACCATCTTTGCCCCGTTTACACGTGGCGCAAAGCTGGGGGGGGGGTATAAAATGAATTCCCGCCCTCGGAACCCGATAAATCATCGAAATCGACAAGCTCCGCATCGCCATCGCCAACACAACTTCATCCCACACAGCACATCACCACCGCTCAAACACCCGCATTACCACCACCATCCACAACAACCATCCCCGCATCCAGTTCAACACCTTTACCGCACCTTCTACCCCACTACCTTAGCCACGCAGACGCCAACCGATGGCCGTTAACGCGACAGCTGTCACAATAATGACACGTGACGAACGCCTGCGCCACACCACATTTCCCCCGCGCGCAAACGCCCGAACCGCAGTTACACACCCCAATTCCCGAGCCGCGTACGATCTGAGCAGGACCTTCACCCGCCACATGGACTCCTCCACTCCACCATGTATACCACAGTCGAAACGCCGCGAAACCGACCATTAGCCTTCCAGAACCCATAGGACGTTCTCTAGGTCATCGCGAGCGCTCGCCAATATGACCACCGCAGGCTGAACGCCACCGAATCAGAAATGTCAAGAGACACTGACATCGAGCATAGCAGGAAGAATGATCGCACGGCTGCCTATGAAAGGCTAGACGACTAGCTTGTAGTGTCCGATGTCACAATAGATATATGAAAGCTCCAACGTCTGTGTTTTAGTAGTTTCCGACCTTTTCATCGCACTTTCCTTCGGCAGTAATATATCTCAGTATAACACGCAAAGTATTATTAAGTCAAGAGATCTTTACAAACCGACTTGGAATTTGACAGTTGTGTTGTTGGAAACCGTGTAAATGACATGGCGGGTGCCATGGCGGGCACCCGCCGAATCCTCAACGTGCCATGAGTGTTGCCTTTCAGTCTGAGTGTGCTTGCTTTGACTAACTTGAGTGTTGTTCATGGCGCGTTTCTATGGATCTTGGGCGCTGCCTCACCGTATATTTCCGCTACCGATTCTATTACTGTTTTGCAACGTCAACGCCCAATCCACGCCATCAAGAGCGAGTTGAGCTCAGTTACGGTCCGAATCTACGGCGTTCTGCATTCACGGCTTGGCGCGTACGTCCAAAGTTCCTATCAAACGCGCAACCCACACTTTTCAAGGTGCATTTCAGACGTAATTTATTTCGAGAAGAAGACTTTACCCGCCAGAATGAATGGGACTCAGCTAGAAGCGCCAGCGGCTGAATGCACAGTAACGACACGCTGCAGCCCGCTAGATCCGCGCGCGATACGAGTAGCTTATCAGTTGGCATGACGCGAGTTTAATAAAGAGTTTATAAAATGAATTCCCGCCCTCGGAACCCGATAAATCATCGAAATCGACAAGCTCCGCATCGCCATCGCCAACACAACTTCATCCCACACAGCACATCACCACCGCTCAAACACCCGCATTACCACCACCATCCACAACAACCATCCCCGCATCCAGTTCAACACCTTTACCGCACCTTCTACCCCACTACCTTAGCCACGCAGACGCCAACCGATGGCCGTTAACGCGACAAAGTCACGGAGTTATGTAGTTACATCGATACATGGTCCCTTGACCATTGTTAGTGAATATTGATGTGTAAGACTAAAAGAAGCGTTTTTCTTTTGGTACAGCGCCGATCATCTGCAAAATAGTTTAGTGAATATCATCACGTGTAGCGAGTATCATTATTTGCAGTGAATATCATTTATCTACTGTGAATAGCATTATCTGCCGACAGCAGACTGCAAGAAGTATCGTCATCTACGGTGAACGACGCCATACCTGTACTCTACGGTGAATAATTAATATATAGCTTAGGCAAAGAAGTCTTAAACAACGAATCCTTACCAATCTCTTAAATAATCCTTACCAAACTCTTAAATAATCCGCCTATATTAATATTGATACATCATCCGATCATCGCAAGACCCCCTCATGATAATAGATACAGTACCGTACGCTGATAATTTCAAGGTTAGGCTTGCGCGGGGGTGCGTGCTACGTGCAAAAACTTTTGAAAAACTTTTTATTCGATAAAGATGTCCCCTAGACCTATGTGAACGCATTGCGCACTTCATGGATGAAATTGGTCACGATATGGAAAAGTTATGGTCGATACCGCTCGAGTTTCGCCCATACTTAACCATACCTAAGCGCATACTTAAATCGCCTATATCTCGCGATCTAGAATCTGGAATATTTTTGCATGAAGCGCCCTCGCGCAAGCCCAACCTTGATTTGCGCTTCACATTAACTTTATTTATGAAATAACATCTCATGAGGCTCCGAAAAATGCTCGTATCCAAGGGATCCGGTGAAAGGCAGGATCCGGCTACGTCGTAGCCCGCCGAAGGCGGGCTTCGGCCCGGACCGTATCCGTGGGGATCCCGCCGAAGGCGGGATCCGGCTACGTCGTAGCCCGCCGAAGGCGGGCTTCGGCCCGGACCGTATCCGTAGGGATCCCGCCGAAGGCGGGATCCAGCTACGTCGTAGCCCGCCGAAGGCGGGCTCCGTCGAAGACGGTCCGGCTCCGTTGTTGACACTGTAGCCAATCAGCGACGCGATAATCGGGTATAACACATTGCGAATTTTGTCGCAAAGATCCTACCCCAGATTTTATCGTCCGCGTCCGACCGCGTCTCGACCGTACCGCCAATCAGCGTCGAGATGACGCGATCTCATTATTTTATTAGCCTGACTTTCACCATACACGCCATCATTCTTGACCATCATCATTCACCATCATTGGAGACTGGCGGGCGTCTTTGATGCCCGACGGTTTGGGTTCGAGTGCCAACATCTCCGTCCACTGAGCAGCGTTTTGTTTCTTTTGCAGGATTCCTGTTCTTGCCGCTTTTTCATTGCGCACTCATTCAACAGCAGGAGCGGTTTTTTGCTGTCTGGCAGTTCGCCCCTCGTCGGCGCATGCTGTTTGGGGACAGATTGTTTGGCCTCGACTGTCTTCTGCTTATAGTACCTGAGGGCGTAGTCCGACAGGCTCAGTCTGTTCGGCATGGGTTCAACTCCCAACGCTTTGACTGACTTTCGTTTTTTGATGCAGGTTTTTGTTGCCACAGGTTTTCCTGACGCCACGTTTCGATTCTTCCTAATCTGTTCGTAACCTGTTGAGCCCTAATGCCATGACTGACTTTTGCGTGCGCCGTTTTTTTTTGGAAAATGATTCTTTGCTATCCGTATCCTAGCTATGCTAGTTTTACGCGTGCAGTTCCACTACGTACTGGGTTCATTTCCCATATGACCTGTTTGTATCGGGTTTAAATCCCAACGTCCTGACTGAATTAGTGTGTCCTTAGTGCAGGTGATGCATATGGCGCCGACGCTTGTATTGAGTAACCAGTCCAACGAATTAGCCTTAGCTAACTCGCCTAGACCGTAATTAGGAATTATATATTAGAGTGATGTTTAGTGTTTTGTCCTGTCTCAAATGCATATTGTTGCTTTCACATGTGTTGTGCATGTTAGGAGCATCGCTTTTGCAGCTTTCCCGTCGTTTACACGGGAAACATGCATATCTCATGTTGTTAAATACTTGTTATTCGTCTATTCTGTGGGCTAGGAAGAGCCGAAAGTTACTAGCTATATGTTGTTTACTTTTATACATGTTGAGTTACTAGCTAATTGTTAGCATAGTCTTTCCTAACTTACAACAGTACTTGTGGTTTACATTAAGAAGGTTCTCGCCAGTGAATATGTTATTGTTCACGTGCTTACTTTTGTATTGTGTTCAAACTACTTGCATTTGATGTCTCCTGTTCCGAAATTCACAAATAGATTCACATTAAGTTATTCATTGTCCGAATTTCGACTGCAAATTCCGGGGAAATTTTCTGTAGATTTTTGCGACAGATTTGAGTGTTACAATCCCGACGGTCGCACCTGCATCAAAAATGAGTGCAACATTCATTTTTGTCGTTCAGAATAATATAAATTTTGTCGTAAAATGCGACAAATAAAAAACCCTCGCGACAAAAATGATGTGCTACCCATTTCGACAACCCTCGTTTATCCCTGGACGCACAGACGCGGGATCGTGGCTACATTTTGTTCATTGCTATATCGACAGGCAGATTTTCTCGACATTCTTCTCTTTCTTACAAGCAGACAAGCGGCATCTTGCATTGCTGCTGACCACTAGCCGGCAGGAATTAAACCTTAGAAATCCCGCAGCACGAGTTCTTCCTTAGCGGCCAGTATATTATTTGATCATGTTGTGTGCATCTTGTGATCTTTGCTAGCCACTAGACTTTCGCATTCTCATTAGATGTAACATTCTAGTAGCTAGGGTGGTGGCATTCACAAGCTTTAGATTCACCTCAGATGAGGTGGTGTGCTAGACTATGACACTCTGACCTGTCATACTTGGTCAGTTGTCATATCCAGTATGTCATCCTCGGTGACTCCGCTTGTGTCTGTCCGGGTATTTATTCCCGTATGTTATCTGTATATTAGCTCGTTCTTTATCCGCTGGGAGCGTTCTCCCCACTGTTAGCCTTGCTGTATCTCACAAGGACTGGACTTTCCCCACAGTATGGGGGAGTCCAGATCCCTCCTAGTTTCACCCCTCGCCCTGAGTGTCCTGCCTGTGTGTCATTTTGGCATCTGTCATTTCTTCGACCGTCCGTCCGCGATAGCTAAAAGCACATGCATATGTATTTTTATCTATCTTAGCTCTCCGACTGTTTCGTGCCTCCACCTGTGTTTTTCTGACTGATATATATATTTATTATATATATCTCTCACCGCCCCAGATTACAGTTTTCATCAGGTTATGGTCCTCACCAGTTCTGTGGTGGCATTTTACTTTTGGGGTCGCTAATTTCCGTCTCGCCGAACGCACCTGGCCACCCAAACCGACAATCTCGCCGAACTCACCTGGCCACTCTTTTACTCGATTACTCTTCACTCGATCACTCTTTACCCTTTACCCGATCGTCTCGCCGAACGCACCTGGCCACCCTCACACCCAGTCTCGCCGAACTTACCTGGCCACCTTTGACAACTACAACATCACCATTTACCTTTGACTTTCTGGGCTGCAGCACCTCGACTGCAGCAAAACTGGCTCACCGCACGTCGTTTTTGACCTCACCGACGTTTTCGCCGCAAAATTCTGCCCTAAATTGACCCTTTCATTTTTGGAATCGGTTAATTCTGCGAAAAGATATCTTTTCGCAAGGAACCCAAACTTTTTTGCCTTGCAGATTTTGCAGCCGCAGCTGCATGGCTACTATGCACCAGCGTGCGCGCATGGACGCGCTGAGATCTGCCCTTGAACTACATCGACACCGACATTTTAACGCTGGTTGCAACCTGGTGGTGCTTGGTGGTGCTTGTGCACCAAGCACCAATTTCGACACCAGCCTTTTCGACAACATCGACAACGACACCTTTGACCTGGACGAGTTCATCTCGCCAGGAATAAATGTTAATTTAGAATACAATTGTATGATTTGAAGAATAAAAAAAAAGTGCAGTGATTTTAGAATAAGTCTTCAATGTCATATACCGAATGAGGGCAAAAAATATTGAAACCTCCCGCTCGCACTACATGCATTTTTGAAATTTAACCTGGCAACTGTCGTGCGAATATACTCCCGTAAACCAATTTTTCATAATGAGGAAGCCTCCAAAACATTTCACACAAATTTGTCTAGCTTGGAGGCAATATCAGTGCTGCACCCTCAAGAGCACCTGCGCTGGTATGCCGTTGAGTATACTAGAAACAGACGCGTGCTGGCATGATGCCCTTTGGGTTTGGGTTTTAAACTACCCAAACTCAATACATGCCAAACAGCCAAGGGCGTCCCGTGCATTCTAACGCACGAAACCTTGCGCACATATTGCCAACATACATATCCGTAAGTTACCCGAAGCTCAAGGTCTGAGATATCGTGTGCGTGAAATGATCAATTTATTTCTGTCGCATATTTCTTGGGTTTGGGTTCGAATGTACCCAAACCCAATACATGACAAACAGCCAAGGGCTTCCCGTGCGTTCTAACGCACGAAACCTTGCGCGCATATTGCCAACATACATATCTGTAAATTAACCGAAGCTCAAGGTCCGAGATGTCTTGTGCGCGAAACGATCAATTTATTTCTGTTGCATATTTCTTGGGTTTGGGTTCGAATGTACCCAAACCCAATACATGACAAACAGCCAAGGGCTTCCCGTGCGTTCTAACGCACGAAACCTTGCGCACATATTGCCAACATACACATCTGTAAGTTACCCGAAGATCAAGGTCCGAGAGGTCTTGTGCGCGAAACGATCAATTTATTTCTGTTGCATATTTCTTGGGTTTGGGTTCGAATGTACCCAAACCCAATACAGGACAAACCGCCAAGGGCAATGCATCCCTGGCCTTGTGCTTCAGATAAGTTAACAATATACTCATTGGCGACATATCAGCCTAGTTTCGCGTGCTAGAACGCACGGAAAAACCTTGACTGTTTGGCATTTGTGGGTTTGGGTACAAGAAAACACAAACCCAAAAAGCGCATCAACTTAGCTTACAGTCGCGACTGCAGACGAAGCTGATGCGGATGCGGATGGAGTCAAATGAGAGCGTAAAAAGAAGCTATTCTCGTGATGAATATGCATATATCGGTTACGAACGTTGAAACAATTGTCCACCTACTGTATTTTCGTTTTCAGAGGAAGGGGGTATGTGTCTTGCAAGAGCGCTTTTACTCACAAGCTGTGGGCGCAAAATCACGATTGGGTTCGTTGGAGTGGAAAGGGTTTCCCAATCGTAGCTAAAACCGTTGGATTTAAATCCAACGGTTTTAGCTACGATTGGGAAAAAGAAAAAAAGAAAAAGAAAAAGAAAAAACCACGCCCGTCGGGCGTATGAGTAAATTGATTTCCCCGGCCCTACTCTGGGCCGGACCGCCACGAGTGGCGGCCATGTTGGGACAATTTATACTGGGTGGTTCTTGTCTTTCTCCTCCTCTTGTTTTCCTTGTCTGAGCTTTCTGTATAGCTGGTAGGTGCTGTGTGCATAGTTTACTGTCAGGTCGTGTATTCTCTGTAGTGCCTGTGTGGCCTCTTTTCTGTTGAGTCCAAGTTGCTCGAGTATGTCTTGGTTGTGTTTGTACACCGTGCCTGTTCTGCCCACTGCAAACACATGAAGTTTGGCACGGAATCCGTGCCTGCGTAGCAATTGTAGCAGCGGTCCGTATTTCTTGTATTTTTCCAGGAGTTTGGGTCCCCATTTTTCGTCATCGGTGTGGGCCACTTCAATGAGGTGTAGGTTTCTTACCCTTGCTGGTGCTTCCTGTTGTGTGCATTCCCATCCGTCCTCCAGGTCTTCTAGACCCTCTATCATGACTATGTCTACAAAACTCGGTATTGTGTCGGGCCCATCGTTTCTGCCTGGGTTGTCCTTCCCGTCGTGTCTGCATTGCCCCCTGGTGAGTATGTAATTTGGGAGTACCCTTGGCTTAATTCCTGGGTCCCTCTTTTTTCCAGTGTAGGCGAGTACTTTGCATCCCCCTTTCCTATGGTGGTCAAGTATGTGTTTTAGCTCATCTGCGTGGGCATCTGCCCTGTCCGTGAACATCCCTCGCATTTGTGGGTTGTTGCATCCACCTAGGGCATGCCCTACCCTCATGAGGAAGCCCTTTGCGTAGTCCACCCCTTTGTGTCCGCATCCTTCCAGGGTGCACTTCCCGTTTCCTCCGGCTGAGTTTTTCGCCGTCTCATAGTCTTGTGCTGGCAGTATTCTCAGTCTGCATTTGAGTATTGTTTTTCGTACCGCAAATGTGGCTCTTTTCCAGAAGCCGTTCGCTACTTTGTGTAGTGGCGTGTCTCCTTTGAGGTGCTTCATTGTTTCGTTCAGCCAGCTGTCTGTGGTCCCGCCCTCCTGAACCGAGGGGGCGTTCCTTTTTTCCGTTCTGCTGTGTGCCATATCGTGTTTTCGCTGTATCCATCTTGTTCTGGGCATCGGGTCCTCCATTACTGCATGGACTCTGGACTCCTCTGTGACACGGTCATGGTGAGCTTGTCTTTCTTTTGTCGGCTCCCCTTGTGGCTTTTCCCGCTGCTCTATGAGTTCATTTAGCATGTCAAAAATTTCATCGTCATTTTGTACCTCTTGGGTCACTTCTAGTTTCTCCGCGAGCTCGTTGAGTTCCTCAAATATTTCCTCCCCTTCGGAGGGTGGGGGTGGTGTCCCTGCGGGTTCGGGTTCGTCTCCTCGGGTGGGGTCCCCTTTGCCCTCTGTTTCTTGGTATTCTTGGTGCTCCTGCACCTCCCGCATAAGGAGCATCTCCTCTTCCTCCGTTTGTTCCATCATGGCTTTTATTTGCCTGTCTTCTTCGTCCCGGGTCTGGTTGGCTTGCTGCTGCTGGTTGGGTACCGGGTCCCGTATTGTCGTTTGTTCCTCTTCAGTTTGTTGCGCTTGGTCATGGTGCGCCTCCCATCTGAAGCTGCGCTCAGTTTTCAGTTGGTGGGTCCAGGTTGAGGGTTCTCCCTGGAGGTCGGTCATTTTTGCTGAGAGTCTACTGTTTTCTTGGGCTTGCCGTTCACGGAGTAGTGTGGTTACGTACTTTTGTACCGCGAGTTTTCCTTTTAGCTCTCTGCTGTTCGAGTCTTCGTCTGGTATCATGGGCTTGACTTTTATTGTCTCGTTATTATCCCACGCTTCCGTGAGGGTTCCCGTAGTACAGGCTTGTTTGGCTGCCTCGTCGGCTTTTTCGTTCCCCACAATTCCCGTGTGTGCCTTGACTTTTAGCAGTGAGACAGTGTGTCCTGCTGCTACTAATGCCTCAATGTTGACCAGTATGGCATACAGGAGGTCTCTTTGCTGGTGGTGTTCCATGTTGTGGGGTTTCGTTCTCATGCTCTCCAGTTGTCTAATGGAGTTGGCACTGTCCGTGCAAATGGTGAGTCCGTTGCCACTTGGTGGTGGCGGGAGCGTCACCGCTTTTTGTATGGCGAGAAGTTCCGCTCTGTTCACCTCTTGGTCTTCGCCTTCCCATCGAATCATGTGGGCCTCCCCTTCCCCGGTCCTGGGGTCCCATACCGCAGCTCCTGAGGCCCATTCTTTGCCTCCTTCTTCTGTTTCTATTTCTCTTTTGCTCCCGTCCGTGTAAAGGTACGAGGTTGCCTTGTGTGCCCTTAGAGGGGAGGGGTATGTCAATTGGGTTGGTGTGTTCCTCGGGGCTTGGTTCCTGGGGTCCTCTGTTTGGTCTCTTGTCAATTCCCATCTCCTTCCTTGGGCTCCCGGTTCGTGTTCGGGCCAGAAGTCAGTGGGGTATCTGACAACTTTTGACCTCGCTACTTTGTCCCATATCGTTTGGGCGTCATTCTGTCTTGTAAGCCTGGTGTGTAAGGTGTTGGCTTCCACCACCTGTTGTACGGTGGGGGGGTGTATGTTCCATTTGCCTCCTCTGCTTCCGGGGAGGAGTTCCCATTTGGCTGGTCCTTCTTCCGCGTGGAGGTGGCTGTCCTCCCACCAAGTTTCCACTTCCGCTTGTACGTTGCAGCACTGGGGGCAGAGGTCGTTCCTCAAATGTGGCCCTGTGCTGCACATTCTTCCCATTGCATTCGTCATGTCCTTTGTCTTAATTTCCGGGAGTTCGTATCGCTGCCATGGTCTTGTGTCCACCACACAGTCTACACTGGGGGTGCGTACTTCTTGGTTTGGTTCATTCGCATCGTGTAGGTTTGCCTCCCTCATCGGCTGTTTGACAGCTGAGGTGGTGCGGACCTTACTTTGCGGGCAGGTTGTGAGTGCCCTCCTTATACAGTCTGCGGCAGTGTCTGGGTCCCCGCAGTGTGCTTGCCATCCTTCTTTGTTGGCCACTATCAGCACTCGGAGGTTCCAGTTGCACTGTTTCGCTTGTTGGTGGGTGGCACCCATCCAGTGGTCAGGGGGTAGAAATGTGAACTTGCCTTGTGGTATTTCTAATAGTTCGTGTATTAGGTGCCCCGCATGTGCATTGTAGAGCTTCCTGTACGGGGTTTTCTCATATGTCGGGTACACCCCGACCCCGAACACCGGTTCTTGTGTGGTGGTGGCCGCTATGGCAAAGTCCAGTGCCTTTTTGAGGTCCTGTGGCGTGTATTCTGGGTTGAACTGGTAGGCTCCCAGTTTCATCCAATTTGCTGTCCAGGCCGAGCCTCTGGCCCCGAACACCTTGTCTCTGTCATACTTGGCGTAATACGTTGTGGTGTTGTGGTGGACATTGAGGGGTGAGGCGAACAGTTCGGTGGTAATTCCGAATGCCTGTTGTAGTGCCCTTTGCATCTGGGCAGGGAATGTCCAATGGTTTTGCAGGTTCTTTTTCCGTTCTTCCTTTTCTTCTTTGCTTGAGTACCTAATGAGGAGGTGCCCTATTTCCTCCTCGAACGTGGAGACCTGTATTTTGTGGTCCTCCCACATTTCGGTGCGTAGTGTACTCTGGTGTGGGGTTTGGTGGTGTGTGGTACCCACTGCCTGGGTGTACCTTTCGTGTAGTCTGAGAAGCTTTTCTTTCGTGAGGGTGCCTATGTATTTCCCATTCCTGTGGTAGCTGTGGGCGAGTTCCCCCTCCAGTCGTATCTGGCAGTGGTGCCCTCTGTTGTCCACAATGTCTTGTTCTGGGTTGGTTTCTGTCGGGTCCAGTGTTAGGTTCTCTGCATGTAGTGTGGGCCAGGCCTGCCCCAGGTGCGGCCTCCCGGCCAGTATTTCTTTGAGGCCTGTGGGGTGGGTCACCTGGGAGCCCCTTGCTCGCAGTCTTCTATTCAGGGTTAGGAAGGTGGTCGCGCTTTGGCCCCTTCGTTTGGCTAGTTTCAGGTAGTCGGTTATGGTCTCCCTTGTACTCCAAGAGTAGGAGTCATCCCCCTCTGAGTGTCTCCACTGGGTTCTGTACTGCGTTACTAGGGAGTGTGGGTCTGTTGGGTCAACGAGTAGGGTCCTCATTGCCACAATCTCTTTCGGCTTGTCAATCGTTCGGCCTTTCTCGAAGCCTGTCTCAAGCTTTTCGGCCATGGGGTCTATTTCATCTGTCCATTTGGTTTGTGAGCGTGTGTGGAGGGGCTGGGGTTCTTCCTCTTCCTCCCCCGGTGTCGGGTCGGTATTCTCCGTTTCGTTAATCCTTGTAAGCGGGTGCAGGGAGAGTTGCCTGTGAATCTCTTCCCTGGGGACCAGTCTCGCCTCCCATTCCGTCATTTTTGCTCTCAGCTGCTCCGAGTCGAGGCGCGGGAGGTTAGTTCGTATTGCGTGGGAGTCCAGCGGTCCCTCCCTGGGCATGTTCCTGTATTGTTGCTTCAGTCGTCTGTTTGTAGGACTGTCATAGAAGTCCCCCGGTTTCGCTATGTCCCTCGGTTGGGCTTCACATAGGTATGGGTATAGGTGTGCCAGGCCTTTTGCTATGGCACTGCGGTCTGTGTTGAGGGTTGCATCTGTGCATTGTTCCCTGACATTCACCTGGCTAATCGCATGTTGGCCATCTCGGGTAGTGAGGAGCGCTAGGTCCGGGAAGTGTGCAAAAAGTTTGAGGCACGTTGTGAAATTTATCGCAGTTGGTGTGTCCTTGGGTATTGTGACCCTGGCAGTCTGGTCTGTGCACATTGCCTGCCAGTCTGGAGGCGTCGGTATGTCTCCATCAATCATTTTGCCTGCTTTCGTATTTCTTGTTGTTCCCTCCATTTCTTTGTCGGACTTCCTTCTGGTCGCCCCTTCTAGCTGTTCCATTATCTTTGGTATTGGGGTTTGGAGTTGTCTGAGCATCCCCTCCGTCCCCTGGGGCGTAATGTTGTATCTGAGTAGGGCATTGAGTTTCCTCAGTGTGTTGTGTTTTGTTTGGTGCCCCCCCCAGAGTTTGTCGAGGTCTGTACAGTTCCTGCGTGTGGTGCTGTGGTATTCTACCAGTCCTCTAGTGGACCTGCTGACATGGGACATTCTAAGTCTCGACTTTAGGTTTATTTGCCTCCAAGCCGGGCCCCGTACCGTCCCCTTGTCTTCTTCGCTGTGCATGGCCTCCAGTAGTCCGCTCCAAATCGACTGGGCGTAGACTGCCTGGAGTGGCACCATTCCCAAGCCGTACTTTTCCTTTTCCTGTGTGGTGAAAATGTTTGGCGTTCCGTTGCGGGGCAGGCCTTGTATATTTTTTGTGGCCCCCCCTATTATTTTGTTGAATTCGTCTATTTCGCCCGCTGTGTACAGCCCTAGGTGTAATCCATATCTGAATTTCCCCAGTATTGCGGAGTGAAGGGAGTATTCCTTTTGGTCAGGTGTCAGAGGGGAGCGCAGTAGGGCTTGTATTCTGTGGTTCATCTCTTCCTTAGCGGCCTCTTTTTCCTTGTCCCACCTGCCTGTGAATGCAAGTAGTACTCCCAGGTATTTGTACGTGTCGTCTGGCTTGAGTACTTTGAAGTGGCTTAGCTTGCCGTCCAGTCCTAGCATTTTGAGGTCTTTGTGGAGTTGTTCAGGTATGGAGACCCCATTTTTTATGCCGGTTATGGCTGACTTGGTGAGGTTAATTCGGAGTTCGCTCCACTGTGAGAATGCCTGCAGTTTGTGTAGCTGAGCTCTCATGTGGTGAATCGTAGGGCACAGTATGAGTAGGTCGTCGACGAACGCCCCTGCTGTCGTCCTGAGGGGGCCTAGCCTTTCTTGTTCTGCTGCATACTTGTGTTGGTACCCATGCTCTCCCACTTCAAGCCATCTTAACAACGGTTCCTGGTATATTATGAAAAGGAGGGGACTCATGCTGTCTCCCTGGAGGAGTCCTCTTTGCACCTGTACAGTTTTGTGTGAGGTTTCCCCTCCTACTCTGGTGTTCATGGACATTGTGTCATGGCTTTGTGTACCTAGGACATCCCGCACCACCTGTGTGAGTTCGTCGGGAATTCCAAGGTACTGCATCGTTTGGAGTAGTTTGTCGTGGTCCACTGAGCCGTACGCGTTTTCGAAGTCTACATACAGGCCATATCAGCCTAGTTTCGCGTGCTAGAACGCACGGGAAAACCTTGACTGTTTGGCATTTGTGGGTTTGGGTACAAGAAAACCCAAACCCAAAAAGCGCATTTTTCAACTTAGCTTACAGTCGCGACTGCAAACGAAGCTGATGCGGTTGCGGATGGGGTCAAATGAGAGCTTTAAAAAAAAAAGCTATTCTCGTGATGAATATGCATATATCGGTTACAAACGTCGAAACAATTGTCCACCTACTGTATTTTTGTTTTCAGAGGAAGGGGGTATGCGCCTTCCTCAAAGGGTGGCGGGAGTGTTTACTTTTGGGAGAGTTTTCGCTAAGCATTTCCGTGGGGGAAGGGTTTCCCAATCGTACCTAAAACCGTTCGATTTAAATCCAACGGTTTTAGGTGCGATTGGGAAACCCTTTCCAATGCAGAACGCACGGGAAGCCCTTGGCAGTTTTTCATGTATTGGGTTTGGGTACATCAAAACCCAAACCCAAGATATATGCGACAGAAATAAATTGATCGTTTCGCGCACAAGATATCTCGGACCTTGAGCTTCGGGTGACTTAAAGATATGCATGTTGGCAATATGTGCGCAAGGTTTCGTGCGTTAGAATGCACGGGAAGCCCTTGGCTGTTTGTCCTGTATTGGGTTTGGGTACATCAAGCCCCAAACCCAAAAAGCTCACAGCTAAGATGCGCTCGTTTTGAGCATACTTAATGAAAGCGCTTGCGCTTAAGAGGGTGAACTGATATTACTATCAATAATATCAGTGACAAGTTTCGTGCGCTGAAACGCACGAAAACCCCTCGACTGCCAAGCTCTCATCCCATGGGGGTCGACCCCATCTTAAACCGCATCAACTTAGCTTGCAGTCGCGACTGCAAACGAAGCGATGCGGTTGCGGATGGGGTCGTTCAAGAGCTCAAAAAAAAGGTATTCGCCTTGTGAATACATGTATATTCGTTACGAACGTTGAAAAAATTTGTACTTCATGTTATGTGACTAAAATCACAAGGGGGTGTGCCTGCAGTAGCGCAACAAAGTTGGGGCAGCAGGTGTAAAATGGGATAGTAGGGCGGGGAAACACTGAACACATGGGATTTTCTTGCCGGAGCAGATCCTAACGAACTGGCGATGACATGCAAGACTTATTCTAAAATCACTGCACTTTTTCTTTATTCTTCAAATCATACAATTTTATTCTAAATTAAACCGTATTTCATCTCGCCACCTCTTGTTCCTTCGTCGTGTGCGCCCCCTGGTCGCCATCTGGTGGTGGCTGGTGGTGCCACCACACTCTCTCCACCTGGCACTGACGCTGGTTTTGCCTTGGGGTTGAAGAATTGCGTGCTGTCTCGCCGCATTTTTCACACTCGACCCCCTCGCTCCACTTGCATCGACGTGCTTGCTCTGGTGGTGCCTAGCTGCTTTTATTAGGCTTTGGCACCGCACGGGCATTGGTTAAGCACCGACTTCGTGGTGCTCGGCACTCTCCATCATCGAGAACACCGCCGTCACCAAAATTTGTCAGCACCGAGAATTCCAGTAGCATGATGGCCTGTGCTTGCCTGCTAGCCTGTAGTTGTTGGATTGTTGGGCAACGCCCTACGCACGGATGTGCTGCTAGTTGGGTTGAAAAAGACCCCTTAGGCCTTTACATTTTAGTGACTTTGGGTTAGGATTTAGGGTTTGCATCTCGCATTGCCACTCACACCTTCGGGGTGAGGTGGTGTCATGAGGACTGGACTTTCCCCACAGTATGGGGGAGTCCAGATCCCTCCTAGTTTCACCCCTCGCCCTGAGTGCCCTGCCTGTGTGTCATTTTGTCATCTGTCATTTCTTCGACCGTCCGTCCGCGATAGCTAAAAGCACATGCATACCCTACGTATTTGGAATGCTGTAGCACACGTGCTACGGACGTGCTACGCGGTCTGCAGCACGTGCTACGGAAAATTCCATAGCACATCTGTAGCACATTCGTAGCACATCCGTAGCGTTCCACAAATCGGTCACCATAGCAGCACCATAGCAGATTGTGCTACGGCGTGCTACGGACGTGCTATGGGAGCACGTGCTACAGACCGCGTAGCACGTCTGTAGCACATGCATGATACGTTGGTAGCACGCCTTTTTTTAAACGTAGTATGCATATAGCACCTCGGTAGCGCATATTGGATGTGCTACGCTGGCCCATAGCGCGTCTGTAGCACGTATATAGTACGTCAATAACACTCCAGTAGCATGCCCGTAGTGAAATCCTAGTATGCAGATAGCATATCGTTAGCACGTTATGGACGTGCTACATTCAACATAGCACGTCTGTAGCATATCCATAGTACGTCTATAGCACGCCCTAACACGTGTTATTGAGCACATAGCACGTCTGTAGCACATGCACATTACGTCAATAGCACTCTCGTAGTACGCCCTTAGTTTAATCTTAGCATGCGGATATCACATTGTTAGCACATTATGAACGTGATACACATGACATAGCACGTATGTAGCACATGTACAGTATGTCTATAGCACGCTCTAACACGTGCTACGAAGCACATATTGACACATAGCACACGCATAGTACGTCTCTAGCACGCCCTTAGTTTAATCTTAGTACGCGGATAGCACATCGTTAGCATATTAGAGACTTGCTACATTTCCACATAGCACTTCTGTAGCACATACACAGTACGTAAGTAGCATGCCCAAACGCGTATTATGGACGTGCTGTATATGAGATTCCACTTGCTACGGACGTGCTACGGATGTGCTACGTATTTGGAATACTGTTGCACACGTGCTACGGACGTGCTACGGATGTGCTACGTATTTGGAATGCTGTTGCACACGTGCTACGGACGTGCTACGGATGTGCTACGTATTTGCTGTTGCACACGTGCTACGGACGTGCTACAGACGTGCTACAATGATATTTTGAAAAGTAAGTAATAATAATAAAGTAACACTGAAAAGTAAATACAATAAAGTACTAGTAAATACAATAAAGTAACTGTACTACGGCTTTCTAAGCACTTTTGGTCACAGCCTTCTTCCTCTTCTTTGAGGCCGGTGCCTCTGCGGCAACGGCCTCATCGGGAACGTCCTCGTTGGGCTCTTCAGCCCCGCCGGACACATCGGCACCCTCCTCCTCTACCGTCTTCCCCCCCTCGTCGGCGTCTGCCTTGTCGGCGTCTGCCTGGTCCGCATCGTCGTCTTCCTCGTTGCTTTCGTCGCCCAACGCAGCGGGCATCTTCGTGCAGTGGAAGTGATCCTCCGGCATCTTGGGGAGGAGGAAGCACGTGTCGACGTTCCCCTTCCTGACGTACAAGGAGTCGACTACCAGGCCGGTGGTCACCTTCTTGCCTTGGAACCACCCCAAGTACGTCTTCTGCCCAATACTGCCGTGCAGGGCAATGCGATGGGTAGTCGCAATCGCCGCGGGGAGAACCGCGTCCACCTTGCGGAACATCTTGGCGGACACGGCATGGACCGCCTTCTCCCATAACTTGCTGCGATTAAACAACCGAGACACCCCTGTCACCTGCGTAAACCAAGAAAAAAACAAACCCACCCACGCACACGTACCCATGTTTTAATTAATACTGCGGACGTGCTAATTAATGCGGGAAGCTACACGCGTGCTACGGAAGTGCTACACGCGTGCTATGGACGTGATACACGCGTGCTATGGACGTGCTACACACGTGCTACGGGGAAGGTACACATGTGCTACGGGGAAGCTACACACGTACTAAGTACGTATGGGAAGATACAAGCCACACCAACACGGGCTGTGTGCGTGTGTGTGGGGCCTCTACCTTGATACCCAGCTGCCCCTCCTGGAGGTCGTATTCGGCACCCATGGTGAGGTGGTCGGTCACCAAATCATTCACCTTGTTGGCCACCACCAGTCCCGCGACGAGGGCGATCTGCTTCCGGATATTGCCGTTGGGTGCGTAGATTTTGTCGAAGTTGGGGCGATTCTCCAACTCGACCTCGTCCGCCTCTTCCTGGGCACCCGCATACACGACCACCTCCGCCCCAATGGGGAAGACCTCGTGGAGCTCGGGGAGATCCTCCGTGGCTGCCTTCGGTTTGCCAACCGATGCCGCCTTGGGGACCGGTTTGCCGCCCACCGCTTTCCCTTTACCCTTTACCCTTTACCGCGGTGTTTGCGGGCATCGGAGTCTCCGCAGGCATCGGGGGCTCCTCGGACTCCTCGTCGGAGTCTTCCATGCGGGCGTACTTGTTCGTCTTCGTCAGAAACCGGACTGCCAGCATAACTCGGTCAGAGACGTAAGTATACACCAACTGTAGTCAGTGAAGATATCTTACCGCAATTGGCCGGCCGCAGGCCGAACGGGAAGGCTGTTGGCTGAGGTGCGGCCGATGTTCCGCATCGGCTGCGGCCGAACTAAGTGGGCGGAAAATCTACAAAATTTCATGAAAATTTCACGATTGTTGATAATTGTCATACTTAAAATTAAAATTTCGCGCCTGCGGCGGGCGTATGGCCGGTCTGGCCGAAACCTGGCCGATGGACAAAATCCGTGTTGGCCGAACGACATTTCAAGAAGATATCTTCCCTGACTGTAGTATGTCCGTAGCACGTTCTACAGACGCACTACACACTTTTTGTCTGCAGCACGTGATACAGACGTGCTACAGACGTGCTATAGACGTGCTACAGACGTGCTACATACGTGCTACAGAAGTAACGTAACACAACTTGCTAGCTAGTTACAGAGTACATTGAAACTACATAGCAGGCACTTGCGGCGGGTCTTACCCAGCTTCTCTCGCTCCTCTCCTTTCTCACAGTCCTCAACAGCTTCCGGAAACGAGGTGTCGTGAACATCGACGTTCACTGCCTTCAAAGCCTCTTGCTTCAGCTTGAGGCTCGTGCCCTCACACGAGGGCAGATCCGCCCCCTCTTCAAATAGGCGCGTGTATGGGTGATCTCCCTCCGCGGATCATCCCACACATTTTCCGCCCCCTATTTGGTCCACCGCCCGTTTTTTATCACCGTCCTATTGTTATTGACATACGAGCGGGCCTTTTGTTTCAAGTAGGCGACGGTTGCCTCGGGATTATTGCGGGTGCGTTTTACAACTGCGTTTATCCACTTGTTCACATTCTTCACCTGGTTGGTGATGGTCAGCGTGGGTTCTATGGCGCCCGATATCACGCGGGTCGCGAACTCCTCCCCTGCCACCCTATTAACCTCCTGTAGTCCGATGGAGATCTTTTTGACAACAACGTCGTCTTCGTCGTTCGGAGGATCCTCCACGTCGCTCTTCTTTGAAGGCGGCGCTTTGGCCTCCGATCGTGCGCGCTTGGGGGATTGCCCGACGGGGAGCGCCCCCCCAAGCTGGACGTACTCCATGAACCCCTGCTGGGTGGGCTTTGATTTCCACATTGCGCAGATCTCGTGGTATTCCTTGTTTTGTCTTGCGAGCTCAGACATTTTTTGTACTTGTTTAAATTAAAGCGAAAAAGAAATATAGAGTTAGAGTCTGCTTTTAAAAGTTTGACGGCGTTGTGATTTCTGTTAAACTTTCTTCAAGATCGCGACATAGCCATTGGCACCGTTTACACATTTCAACGGTAGCATGGTGGATTTCCGATTTTCCATTTTCGTTTTGATCCGCAACAGAAGGATCCTAGTCGTTCGATTAACGTGATCGCTAATCTTTCGACAGATCGACCATTGTTGGAGTCGAACTTCACCAATTGTACAGCTTGTTTTTCGAATTTAGAAGGCGTCGTTCATTTTCGTTCAGATTTTTGGGAGAGGACCATACTGGGGAAATTATATATGCATTTATATATTTTTTTCATTCTTGGAATGGCATAGCATGTTTCGTGAGCCTTAAGACCGCCATCGTAGTACGTGCTACAACGCTGTAGCACATTTGTAGCAAATCTGTAGCGTTCCACAAATCGGTCACCATAGCAGATTGTGCTACGGCGTGCTACTGGCATGCTACAACGCTGTAGCAAATCTGTAGCATTTCTGTAGCGTTCCACAAATCGGTCACCATAGCAGTTTGTGCTACTTGCGTGCTACTGCGTGCTACATGTATGCTACGCCAGAACGTCTTTCATAATTAGATAGCACTCTTACTTTTGTTGATTTTTATTCGGGAATTTTTGGTAGACTAAACTGTGGGAATTTTGTGCAATTTTGTGGATTTTTTTGGAAAAAAATATTCTTCGATCTGGATTTCCTTGCAGGTGTGGGTGCACAAGCTATTTTTTGCGGCGCGGTTGGTGTTCTTTTTCTGTGGCTCGACCTACATCAAGGTAAAGTTCTTCATCTCTGCTGGAGCACGTATGTAGCACCTTCGTAGCACGTCCGTAGCATACTAACCATGTGCTACGTAAAAAAAAACGTATGTCGACACATCTTGGAAGCGCTGGAAAATCTTTTTGGGGTCACCCTGTGCGCCGGAGGCCCTGCTCAATTTTTTGGTTTTTTATGGGTTCTGGATGGGGTGTGATGGATCCGGATTTTGTAACACATTAGCATATGTGACCCACATGCTACATGTGCGTTATATGTGGTAGCACGTCCGTAGCACGTCCGTAGCACGTCGTAGCACGTATGTAGCATACTATCCATGTGCTACGTCAAAAAAACGAATGTCGACCAAACTTGGATGCCCTGGGAAAATCTGTTCGGGATCGGGTTTTCTTACAGGTGACCACGTAGGAGTATGCCTCCCCGCGGCCAAGCCCTTGTCAATCCAGGCGATGCACCTAGGAAGAACCAACCAAGTGAAGATGCGCGACCCGATTTTGTCCCGACCGCTAGAGCTATCGCCCTTCAACAAGGAACTACTGTAGCCCGACCCGGAGGTGGACCTCCAACTTTGGCAAAGCGCGCAATGTGGAATGATGCGGATGAAGGATCCTCACTGCCGATTTCGATGCCGGAAGGCTTTAGAAACCCAGAAACCGAAGGTCCCACAAAAAAGCAGCGAATGTCTGCATGGGTGGATTCAACCCTATCGGAGACGGCGGTCGCTACTGTGGCTGGAATCGCAAGGTAACCTCTCAGCCTGTATCCAGGCGACAGCACATCACCCATAGCATGTCGATAGCACGCGTGTAGCATGCTATGTCAATACTATGGAAGTGCTGTGGGTAAGTCGTTTATTCATCCTTTCCAAGTTTTCGGTGGTAGCACATCATATGTAGCATGCTCATAGCATTTACTTAGTATGCTACAATAATGCTACGGACGTGCTACTGAGAAACTACCAACCGACTAACGCAAGATTGTGTATTCGTGTCGCAGAAGTGTAACTTCCGCGGATGCGCCATTGGTGGAGATCGATACCATGTGGCATCGAAAGGAAATGCCAACGCGCCTTCATCCTGACGCCTTCTCCGATTTAGCGCGCAACGTTGCGGACGCGTGGCCAAAATGGCTGCCATCATGCGAAGAGTTGCATCTTGAACCGGGGAAGGTGACATTCGTCGGGAACAAATTCAAACTCAGTTCACCTGTGGACGTGTGCCTGCAAAATATAGCTTCGCGCATCAGCAATCTCAGAGGAATTCAGACGGCGACGCACGTTGGAGTCGCAACTGAGGCTGATCACGAGGAGACCGCTATGCAAGTTGTAGAGGCCTTCAATGAAGCCAAGGAGGATGTTGGGGTCGCGGCCGTTGGCGCCGAGGGTGACATCGCTGACAGCGGAGAACGGCCCGAGGACATCGCCATGCACGATCCTGGGTCCGATGGCATCCCAAGGTACAAGCATCTACCTGAAGATATCTGCCACATTTACGAGCCGTAGCATACCTGTAGTTTATCCGTAGTAGTGTCTTAGCATGGTACACGCATACTATGCGCGTGCTACAGTACGTATGCGTTGATTTGCGGGGTCCCTGGTGTTTGGCAGTGTTGGCGGCGTGGCCCAAGATGAAGAGATTGGGGTCATGGTCGCTGGCGCCGATGGCGACATTGTGGAGTCTGATGGTGGGGTTGGTAGCGACGATGCCCTCCCAAGCCTTGTTGAACCTAGCACCGTTAAAACCGATAGTTCCGAAGAAGATCGCGCGGCGGCGGTTGGCGCTGAGGGTGACATCGTTGTCAGCGGAGAACGGCCCGAGGACATCGCCATGCACGATCATGGGTCCGATGGCATCCCAAGGTACACGCGTCTACCTTAAGATATCTGCCACATTTACGAGCCGTAGCATACCTGTAGTATATCCGTAGTAGTGTCCTAGCATGGTACACGCATACTATGCGCGTGCTACAGTACGTATGCGTTGATTTACGGGGTCCCTGGTGTTTGGCAGTGTTGGCGGCGTGGCCCAAGATGAGGAGATTGGGGCGGCGGCGGTTGGCGCTGAGGGTGACATCGCTGTCAGCGGCGAACGGCCCGAGGACATCACCATGCACGGTCCTGGGTCCGATGGCATCCCAAGGTACACGCGTCTACCTTAAGATATCTGCCACATATACGAGCCGTAGCTTGCCTGTAGCATGGTCTAAGCATGGTACACACGTAATTTGCGCGTGCTACAGTAGATATGCGTTGATCTACGGGATCCTTACTTCGTGTTTGGCAGCGTTGGCAACGACACCGCCCAAACGGGTGCAGAACCCGAACTGAACGACGTTTGCGTTGCGTACGGAAAACGCGGTCTTCACCAATATCCAGTTTTATTGGATGAGGATGGGGAGATGTGGCCGGAGAATACCATGGCCGCCTTCGACTTTTGGGAACAACACCAAGCGGCTATGTTGCCCGCGGCTCGAAATCTTGAGGTGTACCTTGGATACGGTGGAGGTGAATCCAAGATGATTCCTCTGAGTGTCTTGTTGGATATGCAACCTTCCGATGAGCTAGTTGTAGAGGAGCAAAGGCTGGATGAGGTACGGGTCGTGCGGTGCTTTGGGAAGCAATGGTCAACTACTTAAAAAATTCAGCGTTGGAACCCTTTGTCCTACGACATTACTATGTGGGTCATAATCACGTTCGCAACGGACGTCATGGCGTACATGCATTCTCCCTGGAACACACCAAGGTAGGCATAATACGCCACATCATATGCGTAACTCGGCTGTTTCTGTGTAGCACGAGTATAGCACGTGCATAGCCTACTACCATAATAGTAAGTACGTGCTACGGGTGTGCCACAGGGGTTGTAGTACGTCCTTAGCATACTTCGGACCTGCTACGGATGTGCTACGTCTCGACTTGTATAAAATTGCTACTTGCCTACTTGCTTGCTAACAGCTAAACACGTACGGTGCTTGGGCGGGGATCGTGCCATGCAGTCTTTATGTAGCTCCGTATACTCGTGTCTACACAGCACTTGTCCGTGAGACAGCCGATGGCATTCTCAACACCAATGACACCAAATTGGAATGGGATGGACGCCATGCACGCCACCTTCAAGCTTGCAACCAACAACTTCCACGGGGACGGTTTGTATGCGATTGCGGGTCGTGCTATGGAATAGGCATAGTTCTGAGCGGTTCCACCCGTTTCCGACATCGAAAGATGTACACGAGGATACAAGTGCCCGAACCGGACCCCGAGGACACGTGCGATTGTGTGAAATGCGATGGTTTGAATATCGTGTTGAGCCGTCAGGCGAGAAATCGGCATCGAAGTATGTACTCTCGGGCTGTGACTGCGAAAGTGGTGGAGGCTGCCGAGATGGTGGAGGCTGCCGAGGTGGCGGAGGCTGCCGAGGTGGCGGAGGCTGCCGAGGTGGTGGAGCCTGCCGAGATGGCGGAGGCTGCCGAGGTGGCGGAGGCTGCCGAGGTGGTGGAGCCTGCCGAGGTGGTGGAGCCTGCCGACGACGAGGACGAGGCTGCCGACGACGAGGATAAGGCTGCCGCCGTTGACGAGGATGAGGCTGCCGTTGCCGCCGAGGTCGATGATATGGAACCGGCCTCGGACGAGGATGAGGCCGGCGAGGACGAGGGAATCGAGGAGGCTGTGAAAAAAGAAACGGAGCGGTTATTGGAGAAGGCCCGCGATCTGTTATCTGAGGTGAGTATCAATGGCCTTACTACAGGATCTAGCATATGTGTAGCGTTTACATAATACACATGTAGTATGCTAATCGGTGTGGTACACACGTACTATGGATGCAGCGGTTTGGGGTAGCACATATATAGTGTACTACCGGTGTGTTATGCACATGCTATGTGGGTGCTATTAATGTGCAGGGTGGACACAGTACAAGAGCGCAGCGGCTGACGTTGGACCTGTTAGAATGGAACTTGGAGGAGAACTTGACACAATCTTCGTTCACGAAACTTTGCGAAATTCTGCGAGAGAACTTCGAAGACGAGCTCGGGTCAACAAATTTCCCTACATCCTTCCAACAAGCAATTGCAATGCACGGCACGTTCGATATGCCGTACAAGAGGGTGGACATGTGCGTAAAGGGTTGCTGCCTTTTCGAGGGCGACTTGGAGAATGCAAATCGATGCCCTACGTGCAAGGAGAGTAGATGGGAGGAACTTGGAACCGAGGAGGAGAAAGCGGGAGCCCAAACAACCAAGAAGCCACGCCTACAATTTTTTTGGTGGCCCTTAAAGACCATATTTCGCAGACTTTTCCAAATTCCAGAGCTCGCCGAACTTATGCGATCCCATGGCCTGCACACGCCTCCAAGTACCGGCCGAAAGGACACCATATGGGGTAAGTACTACTGTCATAGCATGCGTGTATCACATACATAGTGTGCTGCGAACGTGCTACAGATGTGCTACGGCGTGTATAAATATTATGTCCTGCATGCTTTGTGCAGATGGAGACGCTTGGATGGGCGGAGAAAAAGGCGCAGTATCCGGACTTCTTTCAGGAGATTCGGAACATCATTATCTTGTTCAGCGCGGATGGAGCATGTGTGTGGCAAGACAAGACGGGTGTATTCCCCTTGTACTTCTCCATTTTGAACTTGCCACCGGAGATACGAAGCAAGTACGAATTCCTCGAGTTGTACGGTATGCTGAAAGGCACACATCCGGCCGACACCCGCCTCCTGTACAGAAAGCTGGTCGACGAGCTGTTGGAGATGTGGCACGAAGGCTTCACGTGTTGGGACGCATTTTCGGAGGAACATGTCAAGTTGAGGTGCATGCTTCTCGCGGTGATAATGGATTACAAAGGATTGGTGGACGCCGGTCAACGAATGGACGTAGGCGCCTTGAAGTGCTGCATGAAGTGTCCACTTTTAGGTGTACGTTCCCAAATTCTGGGCAAGACGATCTACGCCTTCCGCAATCGAACCCCCCCTGGTATTAATGCCCCCCGCCTCTCCACCCCGTATATGTAGCACTCACATAGCACGCCCGTATTTTATATGTAGCACGTTGATAGCATACTACACACGTGCTAACATGGAAAAAGTGAATAACGCGCAGGGCCGCCTCCTGACTACACACACGACCACGTCAAGCGTACAGCCGAGCGACATCAGGAAATGCACGACTCTGGAAAGTTCACGCAGCAGTTCCTTGACAAACTCTTCAAGAAGACGGGGATCAAGTTCCCCTCCGAATTCGCACGCTTACCATACTTTCACTTGATATTGGACTTCCTTTTTGATCCGATGCACGACATCATGAACATCGGTAACAGGGTTGCCGTGAGCTTGCTCGGGAAGGACTTCACGGAGAAAGTGCGTCAGTTTGTGCGGGAAGAGGGCATGCATCCAGGGTGGTGGAAGACAAAACAAGTGCGGAATTCTAAAGGTACGTCGCATAGCGCCTAAATAGCACGTGTATACCATGCTACATTAATACTATAATGTGCTACAGTAATGCTACGGATGTGCTACATTGCTTGTCGACAGGTGACATGGCGGAGGTGTACAAAATGAACGCCGGTCCATTTGCTATTCCCCCACAACCCAAGCATTCCAAGACGCCTCGGAGTCTAGAGGGAGCCCTGTCGTGGTTGGAGAGCCTCCGGACGACAAAGGATATGGGGGACGCGCACAAGAGGTTGTTGCGTAGCTCGGCGGACGACAAGTACGCGAAAAGTTTACGAGCGCATGATGCCTTGAAGGCTTTTCAGAGCAGGCTGCTGGCCAGTCTGTCGGCTTGGCCTCGCGATGAAGGCCAGCCTGCAAACAGCCTAGAGTCTATTGTGTCCAGGCTCACCGTTCTCATCCGAGAGACTACGGCGCACTCGATCGAACCACAGGTGCGCGTAGTATGCCCGTAGCACGCACGTATGGTGCTATGTGAATGGTATGTACGTGATATGCGCATGCTATCAGCGTGGTACACTGTTTTGGGGTTCGTAACACGTGTTCCTGCGTGGTAATTTTACAGGATATGGAGTACTTGAAAGAGCAGTGCGACCTATTCTTCCAGGATCTTGAGAAAAACGGTCCACCTGATTGGTTGGTGATCAACACACACAAATTCTGGCACCATGCCGACCAGCTCATGCGGTTTGGTCCCATGCGGGAGTGGTGGATGTACGCATTTGAGTCGTTGAACGGCAAACTTGGCAGATGGGTGAAGAACAGGCAATACCCCGTGGCGAGCTGTATGAACGGTGTGAGTAGGCTGAAACTGCTGCGCTCACTTCGAGGCTTACTGCAGGTGGTTGCCAAGAACCGGCTGCGGAAGCGTGGCGCGGCGGCGCGAGCCGCTTTGATGGCGGGTCGAGCCCCGGGAGTCGTGGTTACCACTACCGGTTCAGTCGGCAAGCCATACGTGTTGAAGGACACCGAGGTGTCCCAACTGGAGCTCTGGATGCGCGCAACGATTCCAGTCTACACCCACCTCTTCAAACAATACTCCGAGTTCAAAGTCTACGTACAGAGGTAAGTGTGTTTTACATATCAGGTTCATAGTACATACATATCACGCACAGAGCATGTACATAGTATTGACGTAGCACGTGCATAGTATGTGCGTAACGTGCTACAAACGTACTAATAAACGTCACCTACATCTATGGCAGGGAGAATGCCCGGTACACCAAAATGTCATCGAGGACGCGGGAGCGCGAACACGCTTCACGTTTAATTTTACCTCCCTTCGGCCCTTGGGATGACCCTTCTCCATGGCTTGGTCGACGATTTACGAAATACGCGGAAATGCTTATGATGGGTCCTCACCGCGAATGCCAAAAATACGCCACCGTCTCGATTGGAGGCACGATGTTTGGCACCAAAAGGGGTGATGACGGAAAGCAGTCGATGCATTCTTTCTTACGCGCGGGGTTTCCTGAAGAAAAGGTCAACACCGAAGGAGAATCGACGCTAGAGTGGACGGAGAGGTGAGTAGCACAACATAGCACACCTGTAGTATACATGTAACATACTATGGACGTGCTACACACGTGCTGACAACTGTTTTCCTCTTCCTTTGCAGATTCGCTGCCATCAACCGCATATTGCGCGTTTCTATCGGCGGCGTCTCCTACGTGTTTCTGAAATGCGACTGGCTTCCGCTCCCCACTGACAACCAGATTGCCGACTTCAAACGGAGCAATTCAATCCTCGGCGTGGACAAGGTTTCAAAGGCGTTTTACACATTCAACCCACACAACTCGTCCAAGTACACCATGGACACGCAAGAGCCATTCATCTTGGCCACTCAAGTCGAAGCGCAAGTCATCATCAGTCGACATCCCTGCATGGATTCGGCGGTGGTGCTTGATCTAACAAATCGCAACAAAGAGAAGCTTGCTCGGGAACGGCTCATTGGAACCGACGGGCACTACGAAAGTTGCGGGAAATGTGGGTATGGTGGAGAGTTGTTATTTTGTGACAAAGACGGGTGTAAAGAGGCCATGCATATCACATGTGCAGGATTGGTTGCAAACCCCGTAGAGAATTGGTATTGCTCGAAATGCGCGGTTTGAGACTCGTCCCTAGGCGCGCTGTAGCACGTCTGTAGCACGTTCCGTAGCACGTGCTATAGCTCCCCGTAGCACGTTCCGTAGTACGTGCAGTAGTAAGTGTGGACTGTGGTAACCAACATACATTCCTTGATTGATAACCTGAAAATATCCCCAGACCCTTACGAACATAACCCCATGCGATATTGAGCCATATTACACCTATAGGAATGATATAACGGCCATTGTATTTTCCGGGTGTGTAGCACGTCCGTAGTACAAAGTACTACAGACGTGCTACGCACGTCGTAGAAAGTTAATTAGCTGTAGTACGCCTGTAGTACGCCCACTCATATTTCTTGATCAACCTTAAAAAATGAAACTTTCTCGTTATCCATCCGAATCGCCCCATTTTCGTTCCATACCATCCCCAGACCCTTACGAACATAACCCCATGCGATATTGAGCCATATCACACCTATAGGATTGATATAACGGCCATTGCGTATTTTGGGTGTGTAGCACGTCCGTAGTACATGTACTACAGACGTGCTACGCACGCCGTAGCACATTTGTTTGCTGAAATACGCCGACTCGCATTTTTTGAACAACCTGAAAATAACGAACTTTCTCGTTATCCATCCAAATCGCCCCATTTTGGTTCCATACCATCCCTAGACTCTACCGAACATAACTCCATGTGATATTGGGCCATATCACCCCCATAGGTTTGATATATCGACCATTCCCTTTTTGGGTGCAACTGCACAATCGCGCATATAGCACGTGCTACGGCATGCTACGGAAGCGTAGCACGTGTCGAGTCGTGTAGCACGTCCGTAGCACGTCCGTAGCACGTGCTACAGCATTCCAAATACGTAGGGATATGTTATTTTATCTTAGCTCTCCGACTGTTTCGTGCCTCCACCTGTGTTTTTCTGACTGATATATATATTCATTATATATATATATATATCTCTCACCGCCCCAGATTACAGTTTTCATCAAGGTAGTGGACCTCATCCACAGTTTCCACTGATTGTTTGGCCATGATTGGCTAAACACCCGCAGGTTGGGGCGCCAACGCCGGTGCCCGGCGCTAGACGCTCTAATAATCTGAGTGGGTTTGCGGTTTGAGGCGAGGGAGTTGCTGTTGGACCGGAATGTTACGGATTGGACAGCGGCGATTGACACCGCAATTCTGGACGCGAAAAGGGACTGGTGATGCTGTGCTCCCTCCCCCAGTAGCCAGGCCGCCAGCGCGACCACGCTGAGTCCGATATTTCCGACATGAACCCTGACGCCTCTCTACAGCACATTTGCTTTTTGCTCCGTTTGTTTCAGAGCTCGCCGGGCGCCCTGGCGGGCGCTTCACGAGGGATCATTTGTGATGACTACACCTTCTACACCTCCACCTGCTCCGAGACCTTCTGGTCTCCCGCCGTTGCCGCCTCCAGTGTCTAGGCGTATCCGCCTGGACACTATATTCCGTCACCATGGACCCTGGGGCGGACTACGCCACGACCCCAGCGACGCCAGGATTAGCTATCACTGCGGCAGTGAGGAAAGCTATCCGGCAATTACGGAAGGAATAATTCGAGTCCACCGTCGCCAAGAACGTCCTCTCCTCCGTTCTGGGCGCCAAGGACGCGTGTTTCACCGCTGGGGAGAAGCACTCCGACCTCGTCTGGCTTCACCTCGTGGAGGCCATCGAGAAGCACTTCGTGAACGAGTCCGACCAGTTCGCTGATCTCTTTCGCCTCACCGACCCCACCCTCGAGTGCCCCGAGGACGCCAACGACTTGCTCTACGTCACGTTGGAGCACTTGATCACGCCCGGGTCCGATGCCCGAGCTTGGTTAGACTCTTCTGGCCGGGAGTTTCCCAACGATGGCAAGAGAGCCTTGTTGGAAATATCCCGGCGCCTGGACGACCAGACCGAGCCGCTCGACGCCTTGCAGCTCCTCATCGAGATCCGCTTCGAGGCGAACGTCGACCCGGACTCGGGTATCCGCAAATTCAACGAGCTTGTGGCCGACGCCGCTCACCAATTGGGCGTCCCCCTCAAGCCCGACGTGGTGAAGAAACACTTCTTGTCCGCCCTCGACAACGACTTCTTTGCGACGATGAAGGCCGAGTATCGACGTGTGGATCAACGTCATGCCGTCGATATTCTCGACCTACAAAGTCGCCTTCGAGAAGAATTCAAGGAGCTCACCAAGGCCAAGAAGAAAAATCATCTGGTGGGCCCATAACCTGTGAGTATACTGTGGGCAACCTATATACTCGGATAAGGTAATACCAGAATAGTGATAACACACAACTGAAGTTCAAACCAGCTAATGGCTCGAAATATAGCCGTTAGGGTTTAGGGTTTAGGGTTCGGAGCCAGATCTGAATCTGCTACGTGTGACACACGTAACTAGAGACAGTCAGACTACTATGGGGTCAAAGCAGACTGCTAGGGTACCCCATACCAGCACACCACCACTGTCGAAAGAGCAGTGGTGTCACTACCTAAACGGTAAACAAATGAACGAATGCCAGAAGGCAGAATCAAACAAGCAAAGCGGGAGGCCGGTGCATATATATCTGCCCGGACGGTTCCCTTAAGCTAACACGAAGCTAAATACAATCTGATCTAGCTAACGCAGTCGTGCCTGTGGCACTAGTCTGCTACGTGCGGAAAGCGGTAGGACAGCATCTATCGCAGATTCTATCACCCCCCGCAGGGCTCGAAAAGCGCGAATTCTGATAGCCAAATTGTCGTAGACGTCAATCTCAGTGTTGCCAGGTCCCGGGTCCTCATAGAAGTCCTCAGGGAAGGCGTCGAAGACGTCGTAGGCGTGTTGTGACACCACCAATCCCTGTGCGGGTGGTGTCGCAAAGTCGCAAGCATGCTCGTACGCAGACGGCTGCGCCAATTGCGCGGTGACAGCCGTTGCGTCGCACTCCTCGACGTAGTACATGAATGCAGAGAAGAAGAACGTCGTCAGGAGGGCGGTGTGGAGCAATCCAACCCTGCCACCACCACCAATCCTCTGGCGAGGTGGCGGTGGCTGCGGCGGAGCCGCAATGTCCTCGGCCTCGAAGTAGGCGAAGTCGGTGTCCTTGTAATACGGAGGGTAAAACTTGTCAATCTCCGAAGAGCGTACTGGAGGATAGGTGAAGTCCTCCACGAAAGATTCCGGCGGCAGATCAGACACCACCTCTGCCGTCACAGCATCTTCGAATACTTCGTCGCAATCCTCGCGCACGGTCTCGCCGATAGCGTCTTCGCTCAGGGTGAAGGCGTCAAAGTGCGAGTCTTGTGTAGGCGGCATGTCCAACACGGGGCTCTCCCAATCTCGCCAAAGGTCACGGTCGTCGTGGTGTACCACCGAGGCTGTGCGAAAGGCGGTCTTGTTCTCCACGATCATCTTGGGCTTCTCCTCGAAGTGCACACGTGGAGGAGCGACGGTTTCGTCGGCATCCTCCAACACCACCGAACGCGCGCCCAAGGGCGGGTCGATAGGGGTGAATCTCCCAGCGGAGAGCTCCTTCAGCCCACAATATTGTTGGCGAAGGGAAGGTTCACGCGGTCAGGTTCGGCGGTCGAGGGGAAGGTTTTTTGCGGAAGGTCCCTTGTGGACCTCCGCCTTGTCGTAGTGCTCGCAGATGTCGTCGAAGGTAGCGTCATCTTCGTTGTCGTACGCCGCTTGCATCTCGGCGGTCACGAACTCGGCGAGGTAGGAGCGGCGAACGGTGCCGTCGGCTGACCCTTACAGTTCTCACAGGTTATAGGCCTCACTTGCGCTTCGCGCCCCACTGATATTTTATGCTTGGATTGTCTTAACTCCGTTATTTTTATATAGAGATGGGGTGGGCATGCACGCTTGGCAGCCCGCCCTTCCAATTGTCTCCAAGTATCGAGATCTGAGGAGGTACGGTTTGCAGGAATTGTTCGTTTCCGATATTCGCTTGGCCTTCGCACCTCTGGTGGTGTCTTCGCGTTTTATTCCGCTCGGATTTCCTTGATTCGCCTTCTTCAGGATGGACTCTTCCCTTTGTGTGCTTTTAGATTCACCAGCGATTGAGTCACTTGAGCTCCAGCTTGCTGGGAGCATATCAGATTTTGAGACCATGGGGAGGGCCAAGGCTCGCCTGGTCGCTACTTCCTTAGTGTCTATCGCAAGGCATTACAAGGCACTTGCCTTGGCCTCTTCAGGCGCGCTAGATTTGCAGATTTCAGCTTCTGTGGGCCCCTTGGCCTCACTCCCTGGTCCGATCTCTTCAGATTTTTCTTCACAGTATGACTCAGAGCCTCTGGCGCTTTCATCAGCCGTTGTCGCAGAGAATTTTTCCCAGACCACTTTCGACATTCTTCGCTTCGACAGTGGCGTTCAGGGCGACGCTTTTGACTCGACTATGGTTCTATTTTCAGACAGCTACGGTTACATGAACAGCGAAGAGCGCATTCCCTGGTGCATTGCGGGTGTCGCACACCTTATTGCGAACCCACACTTGGCACCGGTTCCCATTGAGGAGGAACCGGTGGTGCCTGGTTGGGGGGAGGTGGCTACTCATCATCGCGCCCCTTTGACCCCCGCATCGTATCGGGCTCCGCACAAAAGAAACAGTAAGATTTTCGACGAGAAGGTAGTGGTGCGAGACATTCATCATCACCACCACCACCACAGCTCTGGACATTCCCCGCGTGGAGGACGAGGGCGTGGCCGCACACGCCGATCTGGTGGTGCTCGCCGCGCCACGCCGCACTCCGATTATTGGGATTCTGGTTGGCTATCTCCGATTATTTCTCATCATTCTGGTCCCTCTGCCTCCGCTCTTCCCCTCGAGGCGGCAGAGTCCTGCCACTACGGGCAGGAACACGAGGATTCTCCGCAGCTTTGGCGGTCGTCCGCAGTTGCAGTTGATCATGGTAGTTTGTCCCCCCCTCGGGGTTTTAGCCAGATCGACGAGTTCCGCTCCAACCACATTACGGGATCGGACGCCCACAGACTTGCACGAGGCGCCCCCGCTCTCATTTGGCGGTGGTGCTCTATTCATGGGCGCCCTCAGCGATCCCTCGGACGACAGCTCGGTTTGTTTCTCACAGGACACCGGCAGTGAGTTTTCTGAGCCTTCAGGCTACGACGAGGATTCGCACGATGATTATTAGATCTCTTTGCTTCACATTTTCTTTCGACGAGCTCCCACAGCTGTATTCGAGACATCGTTGTTACGTAGTACGTACGTTACTTTCCGAGATTCATCTTTCTTCTTTCGCGTTCTATTGAGCCGGTCGCAGATGCCCGCCTGACCACCGCAGAGATCGAGATTCGAGATTCTTTTTGACAGTAGCTATCGACACGTGGTATACGTTGAGCTCCCGTAGGATTCAGTGAGACTTCGACAGAGATGCTTGGCAGATTTCTTTCATCATTCGTGGCATTCACTTGCATGGGATTATCCCCACGTAGGTAGACTTAGCAGTTTTTCATTAATTTGCTTGCCGTGTTTTCGTATTGTGAACCTTGGTACACTAGTAGCAGTGACTAGGGATCCTTCGGTTCAGGTGGTGTAGTGCAACACGGTGCCACCTCGTATCAGGTGGTGTGCTGGACATGACTACCCTGGCAGTCATATCTATGACAGTCAGCCCTGTCAGTCCTGTATGTCAACTCTGTGACACCGTGTCTTGTAGCACTCACTACTATATTATTCTATCTGATTATATATCTTTAGCTTTTCTCCGAACCGTTCCGTCGGCTGACCCTTACAGTTATCACACCCTCAATGGAGGACACTTCTTGCCCATTGCCAGTCCCGGCCAGCAGGACAATTTAGCCGCGAAACGCGTGGCGTATATGCAGAGGACTGTTTTACTCATAAACCAGCTAAAATAAAGATGTACTTAAATCACATGTGGGAGCAAGCAGGTATGCATCTAGACGAAGTGAGAGTGTCTAATGGATGCGCAAGAGGCTGGCGATGAAGCCTGTGTTCTCGGTTTTGCTTGACTCGCCGTGTATCAAAAGATACAACGAAAAATCACTCGGGAATCACTTTTCAAAGAAAACTGAAAAAACTGACATTCCCTAAACTCGGCGTTTCAGGTGGTGCTATGATGTGCTTCGGCTTTCTGGTTATTGCTGGAATATTCGCTTGGTTATTCCTCCCTCTTGGAGTCGCGCTGCCTTCGCTCTCGGGTGACTCAGGCGACGTTGAAATGGGAGCTGGGGCATCAACAGCCGATCATCTTCAGAATGTAATGAATGTTTACCCATGTGCTCCTCAAGTGGCGGACATCACATCCACTGACATTGAGACAGCAAGCCAGCTTCTGGAGCTCTCAGGGGGTGACGCAAACAGGGCTGTTGAGTATTTCATATCTGGCAAGTGGAAGGCGAAGCTGAACGGTGTTATGAATAGAACATCAGGCAGTGATGCAGCGAAAACCGACCGGGAACCGTTGTTGAGTATTCCTAGTGCTGGTGCTGGTGCTGGATATCACGGTAACTTTGACGCGTATGAGTGTGCTTATGATCCCATCCACGCTTGTCGGTGAAGAACGTGCTGCCTTGAGTTCGCAAGTTATGCCCACTTCCTATCACATGCCAAGAACCCTAAAGTGGTTAGGAGAGTCTGTAAAAGCAGTCGGCAAGAACGGACGGCGAGCTTTCAGTGTTGAACTAGTTGCTTCGTCCGAGTTTATTCGCACCCACAATATCCTTAACTTCAAAACCTGTGTCTATCGATCATGTCTTTCTACTGTTATGAAAGGGAAGTCACCCTCAGCGCCTTGGACCTCTGCTCTCGTCGTTTGCAAATATTCCCCGAACACAAGAGCCAGTGGCCCCGTCGCTTTCGGATATCAGAACTCACGTGTGCAAGGCCTTATGAACCGATCGGATAGCTCGGTTCTTCATCTCTCAGAAGCCCTTGGCATGCAATCTCACAGCGCTTTTTCAGGCGGGCAAGTCTGCAATTTTACCTCTTCTGTGTCAGAGCTGGGAGACCGTCGGCAGTCGGATATCAACAGAGTGGCAACCATCTTTATCGAGGCTGTTTTGAAACGTGTTCGCCCTGAGGATCCGGAAGGTAGGCACCCATGTGACTGTCTTTTTATGCGATGCTCTGCTGATAGTTGACGTATTTTTATGCTTTTATCCGCAGGTGTTATGCGAAACTTGATGAACAGTCCAACCTTTCAGAGGAATCATGTGAGACCCCACTTACCACACTTGGGCGAACCGTTATTTTTTAGGAACCCATCGATAGGTGTGGGCTTGATCCAAAGTTATCAGCGGGCTGTTTCTAAAATACAGAACTTGCACGATGGTGCTGAGCGTGTGGCGGAGAAGAAACACGCGCTTGAAATCCTCAGCTTCGCCGTTCTGTATTTCAGAAAGGACGTCATTTTGCTTCGCTTCGGTTGCACAGAGCACGCCTACCGCGCTGCACTGATTCACGCGGCACACAATGGTACAGGGTCGTATGTGCCTAATAAGCCCAAGCAAGAATATGCAAATAGACTTGCGCCCGCGACGTTGCGTCATTTTTCCAATTTTAAGCAGCGCAGCGATGTGGTTCAAACCTTGGCGTTTACTAGGACCGACAAAACAACTGTGGAGAAGTGGCAGCTGAGCGATACCAGGGCAGGTTTATATCGTAATTATTCCCGCGAGTGTAACTTGATGAACGCCAAACCGGTGTGTCCGAGAACTTTCGAAGGGTAGCACATCATTTTTGTCGCAAAGATTTTTTATTTGTCGCATCTTGCGACAAGATTTATATTAGTGTGAACGACAAAAATGAATGTAGCAATCATTGTTGACGCAAGTGCGACAATCGGGATTTTAACACTCAAATCTGTCGCAAAAATCTACATAAAATATTCGACACGGAAGAACACATACGAAAAGTACCGCGGAAGTGACGTGAATTACAAAATTATTAGACAACAAATACCGCACGTATGGCATGAAATACAAACAGGATAAACAGCTACTTGCAGGATGCTAAGCTACTAGCTTTGAATTGCTGTTTACTACAACACGTGGAAGCATTTCGAACTGTAATTTAAGATCCTAGCGTGACAAATAATACACATTTAAAAAGCAAAGCACAAGAAATCAAATATATGTTTTTGTTACCTTCTATTCTAAGCTTCTAGCTTTAAATGTAAGGAAACACGAACAGAAATCTAAGCTACTAAACATGCGCTGCATAAAGTAAAATGCCAGCAGGGATCAGTTTCAGAAGCCAGCACGGGGTGAGCTTTGGAATGCGATGGCCAAATTCCTGAAGCACAAGAAACATAGAAAAGTCAGTCTGGGAGTTGGGAAAGTAACGCACGACCGGCAAGTTTCGCCTGTCGAATTTCGCCCGAGTCGGGCGTGCGTGTACAACAATAAAAAGATTGACAAAATGACAATACAGGATAGCAAACAATTCTGAAGAGGAAATCAGAGCGTGCTTGCGAAACAGACAGTAACTAGTACGTATGGCAAGGCGAGATAACGCTGCTGGCGGCAGCATCTGACCGCTGTGCGTAAAAAGAGCCACCTGCAAAAAAAGGAACGCTGCTCAGGTAAGATGTTGGGAATCGAACCCAAACCGGAGGGCTGTAAAGAAGCCCGCCAGTCTCCGAGCATCCCTGCGTAGAACGCGATAGAACCACCAGATTCGGCTGCGGTGCTCGCGGGATGGATGCGACTACATAGTGCGTGTGAGAACATCGCACGATGCCTCCCCGCCTGCCAGGCTCCACGCGCACACCAAATAACGGAATCCGGATAAGTGACGACTTGTAAAAAGCGTTAGTCATGCACATAGAAATACAAAAGGCTATGAACAACATACAGCACAAACACAGCAGGGCGCCGCAACATGAAATTTTCGAGAATGATGGACCCTCTGGAAATCTGGATATTATCAATTTAAAACGTGTGTTCGTCAGAGTTTCGTGACGATGACAGCCGCGGCCGCGGACGGTCGATAAAATCCGACGTGCTCGAGTCCCGCGATTGGCGATGGCGGTAACGCGCGGACGGTCGATTAAAAGTCCGACGTGGGACTGTTGAGTTCGCACACTGAGAACTTTTGGGACGAAATCGAAATTTGATATTCCGCCTATATTCGAGGTATAAATCAGATGTTGAACGCGTCACTGATTGGCGGTTACGCGCGAACGGTCCGAAAAATCTGACGTAGGCTGCTGAGATCGTCACACTAAGTGACTGAGAACTTTTGTCGACACTTTTGGGACATTATTCGAGGTATAAATCAGATGTTGAACGCGTCACTGATTGGCGGTTACGCGCGAACGGTCCGAAAAATCTGACGTAGGACTGGTGACGTCAGTAAAATATTGTCGTAAAATTTAACGCGTAAATTTTGATGGGCTGCCATGGCAGTGTGGCATGTCGCGATGTCATCGCTTTTCCCCAGGAAACCTGTTTCGCTCATTTAAGGGAAACGAAATGAAAAACGGATTTTTGGGGAAAAAGCTGCGAAGCGTCATTAATATAAACGAATCTTTTTGCGACATGACAAATAAAAAACCCTTGCGACAAAAATGAGACGCTACCCTTTCGAAGGGGTGTTCAATACGCGTGAATACATTGACAAAACAGCGCGGTCTTGTCTCTTGTGTCTGCCATCAAGACCTTCAGTTTGGAGTGGAGAACTTCAACCAGTTCAGGTCGTTGGTAAACGAGCTGTGTGACTTTCTTTCGAAGGAAGCATCTCACCAACCATGCTCTGTGGTTGAGGGCAAACCGGCTTATCCTGGTTTGACGTTATTTTCGAAGGCGGCTTTGGTGGGAGTGCGGGAGTCACTACTGGCGAGGGTTGACGCGGTGCAGTCATACTTCCGCACGGATTTCAACGTGCACGCGCAGCCCGATTCCACGTGTGCCACCCACTGCCTACGATACTCGTTATCTAACGCTGCACACCCAGAGTTCTACAGTCCTTGCGACCACGAGCATATATACAATGTGTTGTCCCGAGTGCAACGAGGCGGATTATCTTTTCGAAGGTGTGCAGGCTATGCTTGTAGTGGTAAAAGGGATAACTGGTGTGTCCGAGGAAGATGCCAACAGGTTGGCTTATGTCATGGAGGAAGTGGAGAGTCACTTCCACAGATATGTCGGACACCGCCTGAGGACCATACATCAGAATTCGGTGCCTGGGTTGGAGATCCAGGAGATGGGATATACGGAGTGCTTCGCCATCATCGACTACATGAATAAGTGGCTACCCCACAAAAGTTTCGCCACAACCAGCGATGCCTTCGGGCAAACAGGAGAGTCTGTGCATGGTGTGACGATCTACACGCGGGCTCTCCCTGAGAGTGTTAAAGCCGAAATAGGTAGTGGAGAGATCGAGGACATTCAAGGCTATCTTGGAAGCCTTGTGCCCGATCCCAACGATGATATTTGTGTTCGCCATATAATCCTTGGTGCTGGCGTGCTGCAAACGATCACAAACAGGACCAAGTGCACGCCATGAATATGCTGGAGGGAACTTTGGCGGTGCTGTACGAAGTCGAGCCCCACTTGGTGAAGATGCGACTACGCTTTGACAACGCGCCTGGTTATCATGGCACTTTATTTTGGGTATTTATGCCCAAGTTGAAGAGTGCTACAGGTATTGCATATTATATTGACGGAGTGTCGTCGTTCATAACTTATCGACGTCTCTCTTTTTTGTTCGCCTCTAACAAACTACTAACTACATTTTGCTTGTTTTGCTTTCAGGGATTGAAATCACCGAAGTGAGAATGAACGAGCCAGGCGAGGTGAAGGAAAAGACGAGACTGACAGCACTTTCAACACTTCGAGTAGTGTGTTGCGTCGTGAGGTGGCTTTAGGTGTCGATGCCACCACTGCTGTCGAGTTCATACATGTGTTGAACTCCAAAGATGGCGTGCGGGGTATGATAGCACGCGTGGTGAATATTCACCGACCTGACGCCCCATATGACGTTGGCACCCTTGAGAATATAACTCGATATTATCACTTTCGTCACTCCGAGGAGGGTCTCAGGTGTTGGGAGCAATATAAGATCGGCCCTGGGCGACTTTATTAAAGTGGCGGATCTTGAGAAGTTATGCAAGTCACCGTCACCCGCCACTTCAGGTAAGTGACTCCCCATGTGAAGGAGCTCTCCTATGCACCGTAAACGAACGTAGCTGAATAACTAACCGAACAACTGTTAACAACGAAGCTATTTTGTTTCTTGTTGTTGTGGATCATCAGGTGTGGAAGTCCTCCGGTGCGGTGAAATGCCGCCCGAGATCGGAAACCAACCTATTGTGAGACCTGGCAAACGTGCCCTCGACGCCATCTCTGAGAAGCGCGCGGCCAAGGCACAGAAGAGGGCCACCAAGGAGGCTCAAGTCAACGCGGGTCATGAAGCGAATGCACTCGCGGTCCTGCAGATTCGGACCACTGCTGGCAGATGTTCACATGTTGGGTGCAAACGAAAGGGCCGACCCTTTTTAACTGAATGGGGAATGAAACTGCACGAGTTGATTTGTTCCCCTTGCTTGCCCCCTCCCCCTCCTCCACCACCCTCTGCGGTGACTGAGATGAAACGATCGTGGACACCCGCCATTATTGGAAAGCAAGTCACGCCATCAGACGAGACTCACGTGGGCATTACGCAGGAATATGTGGATTTCTTGGAGCAGTCTCAAGAAATTGATCTTGAGTATCTGAAACGTGGACTGGAGTTCAAAGATAGTGTGGCAGGTAGTGCTTTTCGGGAGTGCACTATCGTGCGCGCCAGAGAGCGGTGTGCACTGTGGAAAATGGGCTTCGCCACGAAGACGAAAGTTGTCGCTCAGAAAAAAACCCCAGAGCAGGTTGCCATGCTAGAAAAGTTTTATCAAGACGGCCTCCTGTTAGGCCCAGGGAGAAGTTGCCGTGCGGCGGATAAGGATGTGCTGGCAGAGGTTAATGCAGCCTCTGCTTTTGATAAGCAAATCCGGCTGGAGCAGATCACCAGCTGGTTCTCTCAGCGTCACTCCAAGCAAGTTGTTGCAACCCAGCAACGCAACTTGAACCAAACAGTGGCTGCTGTGGTGGCGACACATGTCGCGAGCACCGCAGGTGAAGTTACTGCTGCAAGTGCGGGCGCGGGTGGAAGTAAACCTCAGGGCACTCCATCAATCGGCCTGGCTGTCACTCAAAAAACAGGAAAGTGATCTCTTGCGGCGAGTGCCAAGCGTGAAAAGCTTACTGCTCTCGGTGTGGTTGCCTTGGATACGTTGAAAGGTGCCGAGGATGCGAAGGCTCGAGACAGCCTTGTGAAAAAACTGAAGGTTGATTCGTTACAAGGATTGCTACTTGTGTTGAATGACAACGAGAGCTACTCCCTGCCTGTTGCCAAGAAGGAAGCACATCTGCTGGCAGTTTTGGAGTTTCTACTGGGATTTAGCCGTTTTGCACCCGACAGCCCTGACCGGGAGTCCCGGTGCAGGCCTCGTCTAGACCCCTATGTCCATCTCAGACTGTGTGATTAGTTCGATCTGATCCGACGGTCCGTACCGTACGTGTCACGTTCCGACCCATCGGGTTAGGGTTTAGGGATATATAGACATCACCGTATTCCCTATCTTTGACTTTTATCACTGGATCTATATCTAGAGCTTGGATAGCCCTTCCACTGTGTTTGCCCACCTGATAGTATCCCACGAGGATATCCCAGTAGGTCGTGGACCCATTCCACGTTTCTTCCTCTGCTAAAGGGGATGATTGGGTAAACAAGCCGCTGTCCTCGGGCGTGGGGACGCCTATGGAGGCTTAACGCTTTGGCGCCCAGCGGTCGAGTGAAGTTAGAGATTGGAGCTGTGCGAGGGGCTGGGGCGACTATTTCGACTTCGGGTGCGTTACTGCTGGGGGATTTTCGCGGGAATTAGCTACTCCGGCGCCCTTCTTCAGTGACCTACGACTAGGCCTTTGGTCCGCATTTACGAGTGTCGCTTTGTGTCCGATCAATCCTGGCGTTTCCTTTGCGCCCTCCATCTTCGCTGGTATCACTCACCGCTGGCGCTATTTTGTTACATTTTCCTTGCCCCCACGCCTGAGACACAGGCATTCTAGACGATGAGTGGTACATCATACACTACGCGCTCCAAGAGGAGCAAGCAATTGTTCAAGCAGTCGCAAATAGACAAGGTGGTGCGACTGCCAAATTCCGTGCGGGATTCTCCTACCCCGCAGACGCCACCGGTGCCTACTCCGACTCCAGCAGATGCCAACGACCCGGTTGGGTTAGTGGCAGCACGCACGAAGTTCATCGAGCAGGCAGAGAGGGCACGCGATGTTCTAAAAGACGCAAAACACCGCAAATGGGCGAAAGTGGTGTCCAAGTACGCGCTTGGGGGCGAAGGCGTACGTTTCAGCGCCGAGGATGATACTGGCAAGCTAGCCAAAATTATCACGGCGTTGAAGAATGATTTCGACGCCAATGGTTTGGATTTGGACGTGTTCGACTTGTCCAACACCGCACGTGAGGTGCACCCGGCTGTCAACGGTGTGCTTTACGACACGCTCGCGCACATTGTGGCTGAGGGGTCGGCTGCGGAGATGTTCCTGGAGGGCGCTGGGGATGCTTCTGAGCGCGATGGGCGTCGTGCGTTGATCGACTTGGCCAAGGGGTGCATTCCCGTTGGTCTAATGACCTCGCATATGGAGGAGTACATGGCCATCCGCTACGAGGCGAAGGTGGATCCGCACAAGGCGCTCACGCTGGAGCACCGGCTCGTCAAGGAAAACACCACGCCTGGGTAGTTTCCTGACGAGGATTCGCGCAAGCAGGCTATGGTGGAGCGACTCGACACGGAGTTCTATCGTGCGTTGCTGGACAAGTACCCGTTGGAGGCGGACCTTGCGAAGGTCAGCCTGCGGGAACTTGTCCACCAGATTACCGCGGTGTACATTTCGTGGGCGACGCGGCAGCAGCGGGTGCATGGTGCATCATTCGCGCCTGGTGACACGGGCGGTGTCACGGGTGCGTTGGTGGCGACTGGAGAACCGGGCGGAGGCGACGAGAGCGCATTCGACGAGAATCAGAAGCTGCTGCGGCAGATTTTGGAGAGGCTTAAGTACGTCGAGGCGTACGTTAAGTCCACTGGCGGACACTCAGCGGTGACACAGGCGGCGAAACAACACGCTATTCGATGAAAACGACATTATGGAATGTCATTTTTCAATTTAATTATAGATAGCTAAATAATTCCAAGGCGTACGAAAATAACGTATTTTCCGACGAGACGCGAGACGCACGTATAAACGCGGGTGCCGGTGAGGCTAATAGATACGTACGTATGAGTGCTTATAATAAATTCACAAGCACATGCAAGCATTCAATGTGGTAAACACGATACAAAATATGATGCGGTGACTAATTTCATTTTGTACATGTGTTTTATTAATGTTCGGGACTAGCTGTTAGCACTGCGACCACAGTCTACGCGGTATCTGCTCGGATACGTACGTATGAGTGCTTATAATACATTCACAAGCACATGCAAGCATTCAATGTGGTGAACACGATACAAAATATGATGCGGTGACTAATTTCATTTTGTACATGTGTTTTATTAATGTTCAGGGCTAGCTGTTAGCACTGCGACCACAATCTACGCGGTATCTGCGTTCATTCCAGGTTCAAGACAGGCATTTGGCACGGCGTGCACTATTTACTCGGCTGGTGCGTCGTCGGTAGGTGCGGGGGGAACGCTGTCTCCTGGTTCGCCGTCTCCTGCCTCTTCTTCTTCCTCTTCATCTCCATCTTCTCCTTTCTCTCCTTCTCCTGCCTCGGGTTGCCCAGAAGCCGTGCCGGTTTCAGCGGGTGGATCTTCAGCGGGTTCTTCACCGTCCTCATCAGCCGACTCCTCCATGTCCTTTTTGCAGTCGGCGATTTCTTTCGCCCTTTTGAGGTTTTCCTCCTCTTTGCGTGCTTCCTCTTTGAGCTTCGCCGTTTCCTCGAGTGACATGCATTCCGTATCGCCGTTAGGCTCGTCGTTAATGTTCCCAATCCGCTGACTGGCTGCATTCACCATGTCTTGGTCGGAGTCGAACGCGACAGCGTTCAAGCCGCACCGGAGAGCTGCCATTGTGGCCGTCGCGACCCCACACCCCGCATCCAAGATCCAGTTGGGTGACGAATCGTTGTTTAACCGGGCGAAAGGTGCGGGTCCCATCATGTGGCAGTTGATGAGCTCTATTAGCAGGTGCTGGGGCTTCTGGTGAGCGCATACCACTTTCCCATCGTCTCGATAGGGTTGCTTGACGACAGAATACCCCTCCAACACATTCGCCCTCGAGCCCGCCTCCGCATCCTTCGACGAGAAGTCGAAGTCGCACATCCATGGTTTGCGAGTGGATTTTTCCCCGGACTCATGGTCCGCCATTTGGAACCCGATGACAGCCGCTTCGAGGACATTGTACCGGACTTTTTGGTTGGCACCTACATCCTGGTTCTCCTTGCGCCACCATATGCGCTGGGCCCCACCGTTGCATTTGCTCTCCACGATCTTCAGGAACCCGGTCTGCTGAGCAAACCCACAAAATATCAATATTGTCCAGTCCGGCGAGGTGGTGAGCGCCGCAAAGGCATCTATGAACTTGATCAGGTCGGGCTCGGATAACGCGTGCTCTGACCGCTCCGTATCGAAGTCGTAAATAACGTCCAGTATTGTCCCCACGTAATTCATCTTGGGGACATTCTCGAGTTTCGTCAACTCGTCTTTGTAGATCATGTAGCCGGTTTGAACCGTCTTCCACTCGAACTCTTTCTCGCACTCTGCCTCCTTGCCATCCTCCACAAGGGGGGAGGGAAGTGCCACCTATTATTATACCACAAACCGCTTGTTAATATTTGAATGACCCAATGAAAATTGCTAGCGCAATAAAACATGCAACTACATGTTGAGGAGCACGACTATTACAACAAAGAATGTTGAAAGAACGCACACCTTAACTGTATTGGGGACGTAGTTGACGGGCAGCCGCCCGAGGTCTCCCTCTCCGGCCTGACACCGGGAAAGCCACGTGTTGCAGTCTGCGACGAATTGGACGATGGCCTTGGGAACCGTGAGCTGACTCCCCCCTCGCCCACTTTTACCTTGTTTCACCGCCTTGATGCATCGCTCGATGGACTCCTGGCAAGCCCAAATCTCACCGTATTTCTTCTCAAAAGCAGTCCAATTCTCCACCCCAGATTGCGACACGATCCAGGCCTGAACGTTGCGTTGGGCCTTGAACCTCTTCAGGGTGTCAATCGCCTCTGCGATGGTGATCTCAGTGATCAGGATTTTCTTCAGAACGCCGTTCAAGTAATCAACCTCCACGTCCGAGTGAAACCCGAGCATCGTCTGGAAAAAGGACATGTTCAACTCCTTCTTCTCGCTCTCCTTCACGATCGCCTGCTGCAAAGGCTGTGCCGGCTGACCGACACTCAACGTGTTACCGGCGCTTCGAGGAACACGCCTAGACCTGGCCTTGCCACCCGACTTCTTCTTCTTGAGGTCGGCACCTACATCCTTCAACGCCTCCTCCGCCCCAGACGTCTCGGTAGTCATGTCAACGATCTCACTCTCCGGAGTCCAGGTCTTGCGTTTCTTACCCGACCCCTTGGTGGGGGTCTTAGTCTGCCCCTTCAGAATACGCAATTCGTACGCATGCATGATTCTAACAATGAGGTCCCAAGTCTCCTGACGCACTGTAGCCATCGTCCAATTCGTTGCGTACTCGTTGGCGATGGAGATGTGATTCATTTGCAACACCTCCGCCTTAATATGCAACTGCTGAGCCGATGTCAAAAAGTACCAGACCGGGAACCATTTGCCATTGTCAACGTCTCCCCCGAAAAGCTCCCAATCGTTCACATTGGCCCACTCCCCCTTCGACAGCTTCTCGTAGACATGCTTCCTATTCTTCTTTGCAGGAAGCTTGAAAGTCTTGGAATCGTGCTTTTCCAACTGCTTCACCAGGCCGTCCTCCGTCCAGTCTTGGGCCTGAACGTCCCATTCCGTGATGCCACAATGCCAATAGAGTTTGTGGAGAGGGCCCTTCGATGCCTGCATGGTTTGCCGAGAAATTACGGTTAGTAACATTCTTTTACTTTAAGTAAGTAAGAGCTTTAAGTGACAAAGATGGATAAGTTACATTGTTTTCTCAGAAATCACCTGCATGCCCGTTCGCATGGATTTTATGATTTGCTGGTGCGACTTGCCCTTCACGTTCTGGTCGACGGTGTTCTGCTCGTCAGCCAAAAATCGGACCATGTCAGACTGTAGATTAAAATACAATTTGCACTCGATCTGCTGAAAAGCTTCGTTATCTGGTTGTTCTTGGTGAAGCTCCCGCCGAGCGGTGAGGCTATGTTGGTGCCCGAAGCACACGAAACGATATACGCCTTCCCACACCTTACTGGGGTCAAAGTCCTCCGCGGTTGTGAGGTGCTCCCCAGACTCCGCCCATATAACGTACACTAGGGACGTGTTCTGAAAACCGTGTGGGTTCCAAGCCATGCTCTCTTTCAAGTTCATGACTTGCGCACGGTCCTCATCCCTGATGCGCTCGTAGTCCTCAGCCTGTATAATGTACTGGATAGGTATGTTGAAGGTACACCCCTTGACGTCTTTGGCGTCAACGACTCTGGGGTACCGGTGGTTATACTCAATCTGATACCGAATCGTCTTAGAATGAGCTACTGAACGCCGCTGTTTCGGCAAAGAGAGCAAGGACTGCCAGTTCTGCGCTGCTTGCTCGGCATTCTGTTCTTTGGCCGCCTTCGCTGTCTCTCCAGGCCCGTAAGCTAACAATGAGCCGCCCGGACCACGACTAGCAGCCAGATCGCTTTCTGCTGCAGGTGTCAACGGTACCTATATTGTAATATAAAAGTACAAAGTTAGTCACTAACAGATAACACCTCATTAGGTTAATGAGCAATTCGAAACAACACTCATATTCATTATAAAACTGTTAAGGGGAAATCACAAAGGTTAGAAACTTTGCACAACTGCTCATTAAGCTAATGAGACATATTTTACATTACAAGCTAATGGTACATATTTTATTTAACATCGGTCTTGATCAATTACGGTTGTCAATGTAATTGTATGCCTACTTCTTTAGTTTTGATTTACTACATTCCTGTCGATGGTTCGACTTCCAGTGCTGCTTCGCACAATCATGGGAACAGTATACTGCTTGGTGACAGCCGCCACACCGCTTTTCTCCTTGTTTACCACAATTTATACAGAGACACTGGTGTGCTGACACCGAGGACTTCCCGAAACGATCTTTGTTTGCCTTCCGAACAGCAGATTGTGTGAAGCATGCGGTCCAGCCATTGGGAAGCTTTACTGGTGAATTAAAGTCGGTTGTGCCAGAATCCTGCAGTAAAGGAAAAAAAAGAAAAACTGCTCATTAAGCTAATGAGACCTTTTGGTCAGTCATGAAATATGTCGGTTAAAACAGTCAAACATGTCATATGATGACAGTATGTATCATACTAACTGTAAAAAAAATCGTAAAGGCCAGAAAGTTGCAAAACTGCTCATTAGGCTAATGAGGCTTTTTGTTCAAGTTTGGGTCAGTCATCAAATATCTCGGGTAAAACAGTCAAACATGTCATATGATGACAGTAGGTATCATACTAACTGTAAAAAAAATCGTAAAGGCCAGAAAGGTTGCAAAACTGCTCATTAGGCTAATGAGGCTTTTTGTTCAAGTTGGAGTCAGTCATCGAATTTCTCGGGTAAAACAGTCACACATGTCATATGATGACAGTAGGTATCATACTAACTGTAAAAAAAATCGTAAAGGCCAGAAAGTTTGCAAAACTGCTCATTAGGCTAATGAGGCTTTTTGTTCAAGTTTGGGTCAGTCATCGAATATCTCGGTTAAAACAGTCACACATGTCATATGATGACAGTAGGTATCATACTAACTGTAAAAAAAATCGTAAAGGGCAGAAAGGTTGCAAAACTGCTCATTAGGCTAATGAGGCTTTTTGTTCAAGTTTGGGTCGGTCAACGAATTTCTCGTGTAAAACAGTCACACATGTCATATGATCACAGTTGGTATCATACTAACTGTAAAAAAAATCGTAAAGGCCAGAAAGGTTGCAAAACTGCTCATTAGGCTAATGAGGCTTTTTGTTCAAGTTTGGGTCAGTCATAGAATTTCTAAAGTAAAACAGTCACACATGTCATATGATCACAGTTGGTACCATACTAACTGTAAAAAAAATCGTAAAGGCCAGAAAGGTTGCAAAACTGCTCATTAGGCTAATGAGGCTTTTTGTTCAAGTTTTTTAAGACACACTAATAATTATAGAAATGACAAATAAATTAACAAAATATCACAGGATTTTCAAAAATCTTTGAACTTACCGCGGTTGGAAGTACCCCGGTGCCACCCATCTGCGTATCGATTGATTCGTCCAAGAGACTGTACTCTTCACCAGATAACTCAGCAGACTTCCAGAAGTCTGGGTTCTCGGAATTTCGCCACATTTCATTCAGAAAAGAACTGTAAGCAGCAGCAGGAACTTTGGACGCTGAGCGGTTAACCAGCTCATCCAGCCTGTTCTTGCGCACTGTGTAAGTAGGCGCCACGCTGCTAATCAGCATATTTTCAGCGTCAAGACGGACAGCGCTATACTCATGAGGGCGTTCAGACGCCGCCAGCACGTACAGCGGGGTATTGCCGTTGGCGGTTGACGCAGCGCCAGCGAAAGAGATACGAAGGTTCTCATCGGCGTTTGTTGGCAAAATAGGCAAACTTTTTTGAACTGTTTCCCCATCGGCTGTTGCGAGATAAACATACACTCGCAGCTGATGGCCGTTTAAAGAAGGTACGCGCTCAACTGCCCACTGCTTGCCGGGTATCTGTGTTATGCTTCCTGCGCTCATTAATGCGCGAAATTGATCCAAAGTTGCCATTATTTTAATTCACGAAAAAGTAAAACAAAAAGGGCGATGAGCTGTGAGCGGTGTTATGCAAAGTAGGTTTTGAATTGTGAGGAAGTCTGGTCGAGTTTATTGAGTTTCAATAAGTTTTGTTCTCTCGTCATCAAAATCTGAGAATTGCAAATCGAAGTATTTAATTGGACGGGCCGAACGCGACAAAGAACTCGAATCTGCATTCAAGTTCTCGATTTCGATTGATGACATCTGCACTCGATCCGGGAACTTGAGTACAGAGTGATGTTATTGGACAAAGTTTGGTCGATCGATCCGATGAATTTAATATGACCGACCGTAATATTCAAATTCAAAGTCATCGGCTGTCGCCCCTGACGAAACTCGGAATGAACTGTCGTCGTTTTCATTTCACAGAAATTGGCTTCATAAGATTTTTGAACTATTTTTCTGATGGGGCCGTTCTGGCGAATAGCTGACGAAGCTATCGACGAAGTTATTGACCTTTCACAGCCTGCAATATACTACACCCAGAAGGAAGACGATATCATAGAAATAGAAACAGACGTATTTCGCTCATCGCCAGTTAACGCTCCTCGCTCATCGCTATACAAAACAGTTTGCGACGATGAGATATTATGCTTTCCGTGCGTTGAAACGCCAATGCACTCGAAAAGCGCAGAAACTCCAATGACTGCAAACTTGCAAAAGACTAGCGACTCTCGCGCGACTCAGCGCTCATCGGACTCTAATGACACAATAAACACGCAAGAGTCTAGTTCGCGAAAGATAACAAGTGTTGACTTCAATGAGATAACGCAAAGCCTTGAAGTAAGCTTTAGTTCATATTCCGTGGGTGACGAAAAGAGTGAAAGTGTGCTGAATGGGAAAAGTACTAAGGTCGGAAAAGAGCGAGCAGTTTACACATCAGTAAAAAGAAAACCCAAAGTTAAGAGTCAAATATCAATCAAAGAACGAAACCTTTCACAATCAGACATGGAAAGTATTGCAACTTATCGGTGCAAGTGCAAATCGTTTTGCTCGTTGATGTTTCACACATCAGCTTTAGCTGCTCAACGCGAAATGTTTTGGAACTTGTCTCAAAAAGATCGTAAAGAATGGATGATAAGAGATCTTATGAAGAGCGGGACCAGAACTTGTGACTCAAGATTCATATTTATGTTCTTCATATGTGACAGACCGGTAAGTTTGCCAAAACTGCTCATTAGGTTAATGAGCGGTTTTCCTTCTTTTTTATAAAATCCCCTTGAAGAATTTTTTTTGTTCTATTCCTGAAAGTGTGCCAAAACTGCTCATTAGGTTAATGAGCGGTTTTCCTTCTTTTTTATAAAATCCCCTTGAAGAATTGTTTTTGTTCTATTCCTGAAAGTGTGCCAAAACTGCTCATTAGGTTAATGAGCGGTTTTCCTTCTTTTTTATAAATCCCCTTGAAGAATATTTTTTTGTTCGTATTCCTGAAAGTGTGCCAAAACTGCTCATTAGGTTAATGAGCGGTTTTCCTTCTTTTTTTAAAATCCTCCTTGAAGAATATTTTTTTGTTCGTATTTCTGAAAGTGTGCCAAAACTGCTCATTAGGTTAATGAGCGGTTTTCCTTCTTTTGTTTCAAATCCCCTTGAAGAATATTTTTTTGTTCGTATTCCTGAAAGTGTGCCAAAACTGCTCATTAGGTTAATGAGCGGTTTTCCTTCTTTTTGAAAACATTCACTTTGCTGGTATATTTACAGGTGTGTTCGGCCTTCTACCAGAAGGTTTACAAAGTAAGCCAAGGCTATTTCTGCGACGTACGCGAGCGCGTTCTCTCTGGAAGAACGAATTTCATTCACGGGCTGACTGGCAGTGAGGCAAATCGGCGTTTGTCAAACAAAAAATCAAATGTCGTCGCCTTCGTGAATAAATATGCGGAAGAACAGGGCGAACCTCAGCCTCATAAACCTGAGACGCATCTCCCGTCGGGGAAGACAAGAGAAGAGATTTGGGATGACTATCTCGATTCTTTATCTATTCACGACCGCAAATCCAAGGAAGTCTCCTTGCCGTACTTCTACGAAATCTGGAAAGACGAGTTCAAATCTTGGCTCAAAGTTCCGAAGTGCAAGCGTTTTTCGCAGTGCAGTGTATGTGCTTCGATCAAACTTTTGAAGGAGGGCACACCTAAATCCCAGCACGGTAAGCTAAATTTTGAAAAATACAGTATTTGCATTTGTTTTACGTTGTTTTAGAAGTTTGTATATTAAAACGTTTTTTTTTTTTCAGGTCAATACGACAAAATGCGAGAGGTGCACCTTAACCAAGCGCGTGCCGAGCGTGAGAAGTTCTACAAACACGGTCGAAAATCTAACATGACTAAGAGCATCAAGGAAAACAAGACGTGGTGGAAATATTCCTCTGTCATCATTGACGGGATGACCCAATGGACGACGCGCCTGCCGCATTTCAGGCGCATGCCATCATATCTGGACCGAAAGGACTTCTTGGACGTGCACAATATGGGTAGCATCATCGAAAACGTTGGCCGGTTTATGGACTTCAACTACGCGAATTACGGTGACGACGCCAACTTCCTGCTGAACGTGCTGCATCGTGACGTCACTCGAATTCAAGAGCACCGTCGTAAAGGGGATGGCGAGGAACCGTACCCGATGCCGGAAGTGTTATACGTCCAGCTTGACAACGTGGGCACCAACAAGAGCATTATGCTTTTGGCGTATATCTCTTGGTTGGTTATGCCTGGCGCGTTCAAGAAGGTGAAGGTGAACTTCCTAATCGTCGGCCACACCCACGAGAACATCGACCAGATGTTCTCGCGTTTTTCTGTGCGCTTAAAACGCAAGCTTGCGATGACCCTTGACGAAATGATGGAAATCGCAAAGGAGTGTTTCTCGGATGGCATCTTCACGACCGCGGTGGCGAAAGTGCACGATTTGAAGACCTGGTTCGGTGGTCGCTACGAGAACGTCTGTGGCATCTCCACGCAGCAGACCTTCAAAGCGTTCAAGAACGAGGCCGGCGAAGTGGTCGTGCAATACAAGATGTATTCCACCGACAAGAAGTGGCTACCAGAGGAGGGCCTCAAGGTGTTGAACTGTATGCCCGAGAACCTGCCTGATTTTGTCAAACCGAAAGCCTTCTCCAAAGAAGGGCTTACGAAGCTCGAGGATCTGGTGGACGGGATGCGGACCATTTTGAGTACGACGTTTACACCTACCCACGAGGCGTGGTGGGCGGAGCTGTTGAGGAAGCAACGAAAGCTGACCGAGGAGGGCATTTTCGAGGAGCCCAATGTCCCGTTCGTTTTGCCGAGCAAATTGCACGCACGTTTGAATGCCCCTTTGGTGCATGCCCTGGAAGCTCCTCTCAGACTCGCCGAAGCGCAGATGCCAGCAGCAGCCCAAATTCCAGCCCGAATTCAAGAACGCGTAGAACGTGCACCGATTGCCGTGTACACGGGCAAACGTAAGGCGGTGAATCGGGCTGCTAGAAAAGCTGAAGCGTACGTGGCCAACCCGGTATGGGAGGTTTCGTTCGATCAGATGACCGTAAACAGCTACGCCGTTTGCTTCGGAGAAATCACGGGTGTGAAGGCCAACGATGTATGCCAATTCCGTGTCAAGCTCAACGGCAAAGAATGGTCGGACCCCCTGATGCTTGTCCGAGTGCATGCACGGATTGTCTACACGAAGGAGTTGAAGTACAAGTACCTGAAAGTGAAGACATACACGGACACTAAGGAGCGAAGACTCGGAAAGGTGTTGGCAGGGAAAGCGGGAGCCTTCTGGGAGAACGCATCCGATACGCCGTCAACTGAGCCCTTCAAAAGTGCAGAGATATTGCTAGCGTGGAACATCGCAGCTAACGAAGCAAACGGTTGTATCCCAGAAGAACAGTATGGGCAACTTATAGTGGCACTGCTTGCGCAAAGAGCCAAGAAAAGACGAATTGATAACGGGCAAATGGAAGAAACCGAAGGCGATGAAGACAATAGCGAAAACGAGGGAAATGAGGAAGTGCCGACCTGTCCCGACCGGTCCAGAGCTGACCAGAGGTGTAAAGACCTAGACGACGGTAGCGATGTTGAAATGTGAATAGAATCAGTTGACTAAGACGCAAGAAATAGATGTACATAATGTAAATACGATTATTAGAGAAATCTGATATGGCAATTGCTCATTTCTTTTGTATGTCATGCTCGCTACCATTTACAGCACAGAAAATAAATTGCATGCTTCACCGTGTCTCGGAAACATTTTCGTACGTGTCTTGTAATTTTACCGTTGCGGAGGCCTGCGAGCAAAAATATTTTCAACATTAACATTTTTAGCACATATATTTTCTAAATATCGCCAAAAAACAGCTAATGTCAATTATCTACCCTAATGTCAATTTCATCGAATAGCGTGTTAAACGGCAGCGGGGCGGGCTGGCGGGATTTCGCAACGGTGTCGCACCCACGGTGGGGTTCGACAAGAGCACTATGAAGGCTCTGCCCCTCTGCAACAAGTGCAGTGTGGGTGGAAAGAAATTCTATCATCTTTACCGGGATTGTGAGCTTGGGGGGCGTCGGCACACTCCTGGCACGGCTGCGGCTTATTGCCAGCCGGCAGCGGAGGCGACGAAGGAGGATTCCGAGCACGCGGCGTTGGCGTTTCAGTTCCAGCAGGCGGCTGACCAGGGGGCGGAGGCATTCGCGGCGGCAGCGGAGGCCTACGGAGCTCCGGAGATCCTCAGCGGGGAGCTGGCTGGAGGATTGGACCTGTCCGCCTACGGCTTTGCCGTTGACGGGCAGGCAGACGCGGGCGAGCGGGATCTGCGGGATCCGGAGCTGGTGCGGCTATCACAGGAGGTGGATGCGGCGGCGGCGAGGTGCGGGGTGAGTTTCACACACGTGAGCGTCCCCCCGCAGGTGGTGCCAGAGCCTGGTGGTGCACACGCGGTGGGTGCACAGGAGCCGAGCATGCTGGCATTCACGCACGCGGACGCATACGACGAGGATGTCGAGATGCCGGCATACGAGAAGGAGGTACGAGATTCGACTGCTATTTTCGGCGAGATAGCCAGGCACGATCTGGAGAGAGGAGCTATCACCCCGCAGGAGTACCAGGCTCAGGGGGATGCTCGTGAGCGGGCGGTACAGGAGTCCCTTGCGGCTCGGGAGCGGGGTGTGACGGCGGCACTTGCAGCTCCGGGCCGAGATGCGGAGGAGCTGTTCATGCCGGCGGGTTGGCAGCCCAACGACGAGAAGAAGAACGAGACGAAGCAGGCGGTGGTGCCTGCACGGTACCGTGGGGCGGCCGCTCAGCCGGTGGGCTGTGGGGCCCCGCCTTTCGGTGCCAGCCAGCGGCTGATGTGGACCGTGTGCATGCTCGGCATGTTCGTGTGTGTGGCGGGGGCACTGCGGGGCACAGGAGAGCTTGGGTCGGCTGGAGGCGGGCCGGCTCACGTGGCAGAAGAATTTTTCACGGACGAGCACGGCTGGGTGTGGTACTACCCGGAGCCGGTCGAGGTTACGTTCGGGATGCACGATGTTGACGGCTGGGAGCACAGGCTGCAGGAGGCGGTAGATGTGCTCACGGCACGTGTACGTGACGTGCTGCCGTCAGACGGTGGTGCAGCTGCAGATGGTGGTGCACTGGCAGCTGGTGGTGCTCACGTGTACGGCAACCCGCCGTTCGACGTGGCAGAAGATTGCGAGGAGACAGCGGTGCTGGGTGACTACGAGGACGAGTACGAGTACTAGCTGGACTGCGGGCACACGGTGGCGGCAGGCCTCGTGTGACCTATGTGTGCACGGGTGACAGGCAGGGGGACCATTGCACCGGCACAGCTTTGTTAGTCACCGTAGTATTTGGCAGATTTGCTTTTTCGGCTGTGGTGCATCTGTAGTCAGTTTTCAGATTGAGATTCAGACTTCAGATTCGATTTCAGATTTAGCTGTTGCAGTTACTTTCACTGTAGATTCCGTCGGCTTACAGCCACTGCTAGGTTTCTCAGAATTGCACAGTGTTTCGTCATCGGACTTGCATGCATGTATTTGCATATCTCACTTTCTGGCACACCACTCCTCGATGGAGGTGGTGTACTGGGATTTAGCCGTTTTGCACCCGACAGCCCTGACCGGGAGTCCTGGTGCAGGCCTCGTCTAGACCCCTATGTCCATCTCAGACTGTGTGATTAGTTCGATCTGATCCGACGGTCCGTACCGTACGTGTCACGTTCCGACCCATCGGGTTAGGGTTTAGGGATGTATAGACATCACCGTATTCCCTATCTTTGACTTTTATCACTGGATCTATATCTAGAGCTTGGATAGCCCTTCCACTGTGTTTGCCCACCTGATAGTATCCCACGAGGATATCCCAGTAGTTTCTCCCCAGTGTTCCCTTTCCATCTTATTGTGGTGTTGATGCCAGTGTGGTTGAGCCTGGAGCATCCGGACTTCCATCACATGCAGAGGCTGCAATGTCCGATGAACAGGACTTAGATGTTGAGTTACTTACTAGAATTTTAGCCCAATTCTTTATGTGAAGGATAACGAAGCTTCCCTTCGTTGGTGTCTAGAACAAATACAATAAGTGCAAAAGAGTACGTAAAGAAATACCTGAAATATGCACTGAATATTTTGTCACATATTTGTGCCTTCAAGTGTTAACCCACAATTTTGTTTTCACTTTTTGCTGTGGGTTTTTTCTCACCGTGAATTTTTTATCATAGTTAGCGCTCCTCGAGCTGAGGTGCACGATATGCTCAAAATTCGATTCGGACAAATATCGCGAATTTTATTAGCGCGCGTCGATATTTCGGTCGTTGCGAAGAAAACGGTAATTTTGGGTGATTATTTCGTGCGGCCGTTTGTACTGCGTCTGTACTGCGCTGTCTCTGTACTCCGTCTGTACTGCGTTCTTGCCACGTGACACTTCCCATGTCTGTGGTTGGAGGTCCACCGTTTTTACAGAGGCACGCGACAGTACAAACGCAGTATAGCCGGAATGTCGTGGATATCGACCAAAGTGATTTCCCCAGTGTTAAGCTTCGCGACAGTACAGACGCAGTACAGACGGAGTACAGACGGAGTACAAGAACTAATAATTATAAATTAATAAAACCACGCGACAGTATAGAGACGGTACAGACTACAAAGACAGTACAGTGACACAATGCATTTATCGCTTAAATTCATTTCTGTACTGCCACTGCCACGTAGGACAGAACGCGAGACAGTACAGGCGGAGTACAGACAGAGTACAGAGACAGTGCAAGTGCATTAATTGGTCTACAATACCGGGTTAGGCCGCCCATACTAATTATTTAGGTCCGGGGCACCCGATGTATGGCGCTCGGATGCGGGCGGGCGGGAGGACAGGTCACATACTTAAGCAAGTCACCCACTGTTAAGCAGGTTAGGATCTGTCATTGGACATGCCTATCACCCAATAGCCTTCTAGCTATCCTATGAATGTCATACGCCACGCGATAGCGATAGAGGGCTGTGCTTGGAGGGTGCTAAGAGGGCGGTCCTTGGAGGGTGCTATCACATGGCGGTGGCTCCAAGGCGTGGAGGTGCGGTGAGGCGGTGGCTAGAAGGGACAGAGGTGCGGACGGTCGGAGGCGCGCGGAGTAATGATAACGTGAAAATGAGTATGGGATGACGAGTTGACGATTGTTAGGAGGTGAGAAATATTCCGGAAATGCCAAATATTCCGGGGTCACGCGAATGTGATAGTGGAGGAGGATGATCCACCATTGTCCGGATTTTGACACTTGGTGACATAAGAGTGACAATTGGTGACATAAGAGACAGGAATCTCTTGCCCGCATGGCGGGTTTCTTCTTATTTTCGGCAGTTCCGGTGTGACAATTGGTGACAATTGGTGACATAAGAAAACGGGCATCTCGTGCCCACGGAGCGGGTCTCTTATTGTCGCGGCAAGTCCGGTGTGACAATTGGTGACAATTGATGACATAAGCGACAGGGCGTTTCGTGCCCACGGAGCGGGTCTCTTCGTTATTGTCGGCAATTCCGGTGTGACAACTGGTGACAATTGGTGACATAAGAGACCGCGGGCATTTCGTGCACTACATAGCGGGTCTCTTATTGTCGGCAATTCCGGTGTGACAATTGGTGACAATTGGTGACAATTGGTGACATAAGAGACCGCGGTTATTTCGTGCACTGCATAGCGGGTCTCTTATTGTCGGCAATTCCGGTGTGACAATTGGTGACAATTGGTGACATAAGAGACACGGCATCTCGTGCCCACGGAGCGGATTTCTTATTGTCGGCAATTCCGGTATGAAAATTGGTGATAATTGGTGGCATAAGAGACACGGCATCGCGTGCCCATGGAGCGGGTCTCTTATTGTCGGCAATTCCGGTATGACAATTGGTGACAATTGGTGACATAAAGAAACGGCATCTCGACTGCACAGGCGGGTCTCTTATTGTCGGCAATTCCGGTGTGACAATTGGTGACATAAGGCCAAGGCATCTCGTGCACTACATGATGGGTTTCTTACTGTCGGCAGTTCCGGTGTGACAATTGGTGACAATTGGTGACATAAGAGACCGGGCATCTCGTGCTCACAGAGCGGGTCTCTTATCGTCGGCAATTCCGCTGTGACAATTGGTGACATATGGTGACATAAGAGACCGGGCATCTCGTGCCCACGGAGCGGGTCTCTTATTGTCGGCAATTCCGGTGTGACAATTGGTGACATAAGAGACCGCGGGCATCACGTGCCCACGGAGCGGGTCTCCTATTGTCGGCAATTCCGGTGTGACAATTGGTGACAATTGGTGTCAAAAGAGACAGGGCAATTCGTGCCCAAGGAGCGGGTCTCTTATCGTCGGCAGTTCCGGCGTGACAATTGGTGACAATTGGTGACAATTGGTGACATAAGAGACACAGCATCTCGCGCCCACGGAGCGGATTTCTTATTTTCGGCAATTCCGCTGTGAAAATTGGTGACAATTAGTGACATAAGAGAAACGGCATTTCGTGCCCACGGAGCGGGTCTCTTATTGTCGGCAATTCGATTGTGACAATTGGTGACATAAGAGACAGGGCATCTCGTGCACTACATAGTGAGTCTCTTATTGTCGGCAGTTCCGGTGTGACAATTGTTGACAACTGGTGACATAAGAGACCGGGCATCTCGTGCTCAAAGAGCGGGTCTCTTATCGTCGGCAATTCCGGTGTGACAATTGGTGTCATATGGTGAGATAAGAGACCGGGCATCTCGTGCCCACGGAGCGGGTTTCTTATTGTCCGCATTTCCGGTGTGACAATTGGTGGCATATGCTGACATAAAAGACCGGGCATCTCGTGCCCACGGAGCTGGTTTCTTATTGTCAGCAATTCCGTTGTGACAATTGGACAATTGGTGACATAAGAGACCGCGGGCATCTCGTGCCCACGGAGCAGGTCTCTTATTGTCGGCGGTTCCGGTGTGACAATTGGTGACAATTGGTGACATAAGAGACATGGCATCTCGTGCCCACGGAGCGGGTTTCCTATTGTCGTCAATTCCGGTTTGACAATTGGTGACAATTGGCGACATAAGAGACACGGCATTTCGCGCCCACGGAGCTGGTCTCTTATTGTCGGCAGTTCCGGTGTGACAATTGGAGACAATTGGTGACATAAGAGACAGGGCATCTGGTGCCCACAGAGCGGGTCTCTTATTGTCGGCAATTCCAGTGTGACAATTGGTGACATAAGAGACCGGGCATCTCGTGCACTAAATAGTGAGTCTCTTATTGTCGGCAGTTCCGCTGTGACAATTGGTGACAATTAGTGACATAAGAGACCGGGCATCTCGTGCCCACGGAGCGGGTTTCTTATTTTTGGCAATTCCGTGTGACAATTGGTGACATAAGAGACCGCGGGCAATTCGTGCCCACGGAGCGGGTCTCTTATTGTCGGCAATTCCGGTGTGAAAATTGGTGACAATTGGTGACATAAGAGACACGGCATCTCGCGCCCACGGAGCTGGTTTCTCATTGTCGCGGCAATTCCGGTGTGACAATTGGTGACATAAGAGACCGGGCATTGCGTGCACTACATAGTGGGTCTCTTATTGTCGGCAATTCCGGTTTGACAATTGGTGACAATTGGTGACATAAAAAAACGGGCATCCCGTGCCCACAGAGCGGATTTCTTATTGTCGGCAATTCCGCTTTGACAATTGGTGACAATTGGTGACACAAAAGACAGGGCATCTCGTGCCCACGGAGCGGGTATCTTATTGTCGGCAATTTCGTCCGGTGTGATAATTGGTGACAATTGGTGACATAAGAGACCGGCATCGTGCCCACGGCGGGTCTCTTATTGTCGCGGCAAGTCCGGTGTGACAATGGTGACAATTGGTGACATAACGGAACAAGGTATCTCGTGCCCACGGAGCGGGTCTCTTATTCCCCTTATTGTCGGCAATTCTGGTGTGACAATTGGTGACAATTGGTAACATAAACGACCGGGCATCTCGTGCCCCCGGAGCGGCCAGTTTCTTCGATTGTCGGCAATTGCGGTGTAACAATTGGTGACAATTGGTGACATAAGAGACTGGGCATCTCGTGCCCACGGAGCGGGTCTCTTATTCAAGGGTCGGAATCGATTGTTGGGACAATTGTGATTAATCGATTAAATATGATTATCACAATTACACTCGATTTGCAATTTCAATAATTAGGAATCGAACACGTTACGGAGTTCAACCCATCACAATCGAATCGATTTTCAGCGTGCACCAATTACAAATCGAATCGATTTCGTTTGATCGGTAACCACAATCGAATCGATTTTGAGTGTGCACTAATTACAAATCGAATCAATTTCGCGAAAATGGGTATACCAATCGAATGTGTTATGATGGGCAATAACACGTTTATAACAGGTTTTGCCCGCAAAAGAAAAACACGTTTTGAAACCGATGGTGCCACTTCAAAATCGCCTAAACTGGATTGGTTGGCTGCGGGTCAAAATTCAAATTTGCTGTCGGCTGGGAAAATATCTGTAACGCGATGCGTCCATGAGCATCTCACTACTTTGTGGCAAATGTCTACAAAGTCAAAATTTTATTGCCCATCGCATTATTACTCACCTCGGCGACAGCGACACCACACATTCATCATGGGCAAGCGTGTTGCGAAACCCACCAATAAATCACAGTCCGTGAAAGCCAGATTGCCGCCCCTTGGCAAGGGTCCGATCAAACGCACGCCCCGTCATGCATTCGATCACCGCGATAAAGCTGATAACATATATGATGTTGAGAGCATCGTCGCCGAGCAATCAGTTCAAGTCAACGATCTCCGGGTCGAGGAATGGCTTATTCGCTGGAAGGGATACAATGACTCGCACGACACCTGGGAACCAATCGAGAACTTGGCCGGTCTTGAAGACGATATCGCCCAGTTTCGGAATGAGAAGCAAGAACTAGAACCTCTCAAACTTGGCAAACGCAGGAGGCGCACACCAGTCAACGACACAACCCCTGTCACTGTAGCAGCCACCCCAGGGAGTACAACCGCAGACACCAGCTCCGCAGCGGCAGTCACTGGCCTGTCTCAAGACAAAGATGCTGCTAGCGATGAATGATGATGGTGACGATTCTCCAGCCGCTATCCTTCGCCCGCAATGCGGGGTCGACGCATTGCAAAGGTATGTATCTACCTGCTGTATGATGCTTTGTTATCACTTATTATCGCCTTTCCACATGCGTGATCTGTATTTTGCAGAAGGGTTCGTTGTATGCGCCTTTTCGGAGTTTTTATTGGCATTCATGTCTGCCATACCTTTTCTGCTTGTTGGTGCTCTCCACTTACTGTCCATGTCCATTTGTAGGTATGGTCTCTTTTCAACGAGGTCATATGTCCCACCATATCGAAGCCTATTGGGCTTAAGTGCGCCATCGAGGGCTGTGGAGCTATGTTGGCTTCCACCAGGCCAACACAACCAACGCGCGTCAACATCTATCCCATGTTCACAAAGATCATCTGGCAGAGCTTGCGGCTGAGGAGTTCATAACTGAGAACAGCGATTTTCCAGCTTGTGGTGCCGCCGCCGCCGCCAATCCCGCCATCCAGTCGGTGTGTCGGTCATCAGCAAAGGCGTTACTTGGCCGCCTGGCAAACGAGCCCTGCTTACCAGGAAAGTCGTGCACTGGTTATGAAAACGCGCTAGGCCTTTAAACTTGCCTGAGCGGGACACCGAGCTCAACGATGCCGTGAGTTTTGCTTCTGATGGCGCCTATAACCTGCCCTCTGCCCACAACGTGGTTCGTCATCCGTGTGCTCTCTCTGGCAAGGCCCTTGCCAACGATCGCCGCACAGTCTCCATTCTTCGTGCTGCTGGCGTCGACCATTCGTCTGGTACGTGCGCCTTCAGTTACTGCATTCGTTCATCCTGTTGATGCATGCTTTCTCTAGCTTATTGAACGAGCCTTTTCTGTATTTTTATATAGGGTACGTATACTCTCCATACCTACCTTGGAGCATAGCTCAGAGCTCAGAGTTAGAATGAGTTCTGCCTAGGTTGGACTCTTGAGATAGCAAACGTATTATTGTGATCATCATTTTTGCTTGAACTGTTTTTTGCTGAGGGTAACCTGGAGCATGTGTTTTGCTAGTTTTGTGACTAGCTGTTCCATGGCAGCTAGGTCTTCGCACGGGATAGTACTCACCTACTTCTCAGGCTGAAGCAACCTTGCCCTCTTTTTCGGGGGCGCCGGGATTGGCTTGTCACAAAACTAGCACAACCCTTGAAACCGGTTGTACAACAGCTTGAAACAGGTTATACAATAGGTTTGCAGTGTTGATAATTACGTACACAATAGGTTATGTGTTTTCGGTAACACTAATCGAATAGGTTTGCAACCCGAGGCTGTAATAATTACAACACAATCACTTAGAGTATTTTCATAACGCCATTCGAATCGATATCAACTGCTTACAATTAGGTACACAATTGGTTATCAGATTTTGACAACACCAATCGAATCAGTTTAGATATATGATAATTAGTTTAGAACCTCTTATAAAAATGTCATAATTAGTTTGTAAGATGTTACGATTTTCAAACCGATTCCGACCCTTGCTCTTATTGTCGGCAATTCCGGTGTGACAATTGGTGACAATTGGTGACATAAGAGACCGGGCATCTCGTGCACTATTTAGTGGGTCTTTTATTGTCGGCAGTTCCCGCTGTGACAATTGGTGACAATTGGTGACATGAAAGACCGGGCATCTCGTGCCCACGGAGCGGATTTCTTATTGTCGGCAATTCCGGTGTGACAATTGGTGACAATGTCCACTACCCACGCTTAGGTACATCGCGATGTACCTAACTATACGTGTACGTTTAATGCCGCGGTGAGCCAAATTCTCGACGCGGGGTCGTGTGGCCCATTTCAGCCGTTGTTGACATGTCCCTTTTGGTCCTGAAGCATTTGGTTTATGGTATTTAGCTCAATACGATAGTCTAGGCAAGTCATCAATATTGACAATTTTCAGAAAATTTACATTTTCAAAACTCCGAAAATCTTAGGTACATCCCTTAGGTACATCGCATTTGATGCATGTGTACGACCGCTAAATGATGAATATCGATACATATTTGTTACAATGGTATTTAACACCCGTTAGGGCAGTTCTGATTTCAGGGATTTGCACTTAAACACCCAAGCACGCCTTCACTCGACACGCGGTTGTAGGCACCTAAAACTGATCCCACAGTATATGCATGCACAAAAATCGATATTCCGCCTTAGGGTTTCGCACGCACGAGTGAACGATATTCATCAGGTGTGGTTAGAGGCTTGCATGGAAATTATTTTAACACATCACATAATGAAGGCTCTTGTCAATTATTAGCATAATATGCCACTTACTAGTCCGATTTTGGCTGGGCTAACCACTTGCGCATACTCGTTCAATATGTATATTCATATAGAAATAGTCCTGTACTGTATCCCTTATCAATATCTCGATCACAATTGCCTTCTGGCATCACTGACATTTGCCCTCTGCACTCTCAACAACTCCTCTTGAGTATGCTCAGCATTCGTGTGGGCGCGCTTCCTCTTGGGGGTATGTGCCATCCCTTTAAGATGGGTATAGTGTTGGTACAGTTCCCAGCAAGCAGAACGCGCTGTGTTGCACACCCAAGCAGGGCGGCCAGAAACCATATGGCACGTGCTGCACTTCATAGACGTACGGTACGCCTTTCCGTCAGGTGCCTTGCAACCAGGTGCAGTACACCTCTCGTACACTGCTTTCTGTCCGTCTCGTGCGATAGGAACCTGGACACAGTTCGAAACGATCGACGGTGTGCTGCACGCGCTCGAGCTGGCGCGCTTGCGGTATCGTGCAGGCTTCGACGGTTCGTTCAAAGCAAGTAGAGCCGCTGCACCCTTGTCGTTCAGAAGAAACGGGTTTTTAAAACACTCTTCAGTCAGGCTGTGCAGGAACGTGTCGTGAGCACTGACCTTCTTGCCCGCCTTCTGCTGAGCGTGAATGCGCTTACCATCGTCGTCAAAAAAGGTCCAAGAGTTTTCTGCGTTCACAGACATAACTCCTAGTAGCTCGCCAAAGTCTCTATGCTCCCACTGCTGAGTGCGCCATAAGTCGTGTATGGCCACTTTCCCTGTACGCTGGCGGTTGTGCTTGTCAATGCCAGAGTAGCGGGACCGGTACAGATTAGAGATCTGTACCTGCGGACACTGCTTGACAGCCACCTCCTTCATGCCAGCAATGGTTGGGTGGTTTGTGGATGATCTGAACTCCCGCGTACCATCAGCAAGGGTAGTTGAAAACGAGGAAACCAGAAGCAAGGGAACCCCTTTGTCACCAGACTCCCATCCGCAAGCTCTGAGCTTTTTAGTTGACATGCGCCCTGGACCTTTATGTCCTAAAGCAACCAAGTTTTCGGAAATTCCGGCCTCTGGCAAGTTCACACTGGAAGTGTAAGCCGTAAAATCTCCGAGCTCCTGTTCGCGCAAAGCGGCGAGCAAGCGAGGCTTGGGGGAAAACTTATGGGAGGTCTTGACGTTCAGGATCGAGTAAATGCCCCAGTCAAGAAGAAGTAAAGCTGTCTTCACACTCCCAAACCAAGAGTCGCCAATCAAGCAACGCCCATTTCCCTTGAAGTCCTCCATCATACGCAGGACCAAGGCGGAAGTCGCACCGTACTCAGCAACATAAGCCTTCTTGTTATCCAGGTCCTTGCCTTCCTGAAGCTCAAAACGAAAGAGAATCCTCGACGCGCAGTCAGCGATCGTCTTGAGCTCGTGCCCCATGGAGTCAGGCTTGCGCCCAACTTTTACCCATCCAGGAGACAGATACCTGCTGAGCCACTTCATCATGCTTTCATCAATGACAAGTAGATACCCAGGAGTAAAAACTCTCGCCCAATGCATGTTCAAGCCATCGATAAAACGACGCGTTTTCAGGAAGGGATCGTCAGCAGAAACTCCCTCTGGGAGCCCACAGGCGTCAGCGCTCAAAGGAGTCGTGTACACAGCCTCGTCGGAGTACTCAGGCAGTGAAAAAAACTCTAAGATGTGGGCAAAATCGTGCTTGGTGAGAGAGCTTTTACGCTGCAAGTCGTGGGCGATGTAGGTGTCACTCACAGTAGTCGAGTCCCAATATTGCTCGCGTGCTTTGCCTGGGTGCAAGCACATGTGAAACCAACACCCTAACCATGATACAAACAACCCTCTGTCGAAGGTTCTGCCATTGGTGATGAACGCGTTGCCGTATTTTTTCTCTCCAGACTTCTGCACGTTGGCACAGATGATGTCGACGAATTCCATAGGGAACCACACCAATAAATATTTCAGGAAGCGCGTGCTCTGTATAGCAGCCGGCAGTGTCGAGAGATCGAGTTGAGGTTGTTCACACCTTGTCCAACCATGCTGAGTGCGTTGGTCATGAAGACAACGTTCTGGCGTGCTCGACCATACAACGTCGTATTTCCCTGCACATTTCTCCGGTGGCTTCCCTCCAGACGCGACGGCCTCCTGCTCAGCTGGTTCGACACGGGGGTCACCACCAGGTTGCAACCGAGCACATCGGTGTGCAAGTGGCATATCCTCCTCCTCTGCAAAACGTGAAACACCGACACGCACTCGCTGTGAGTATCTCGCTCTATGCAGCTCGCTGCGTGAACGAAGTTAGGCATGACACACGCACTGCAAGCTCACATCAAACCCACTGCTACCTACTTACCGTCTGAGCTGGTGTCTGGTCCAGATCCAGAAACATCACTGCACAGGTCACCGTTGTCGGAGTCGCCTGATGCGTTGTCGGAGTCAGGCAGCTCTGTATCGACGTCCTCCTCACTGCCGCTTGGATGGTTGATGCTCTCACGCGTCCGCCTCGTCTTAGCAGCCTTCGTTTGCTGGGGAGCAACGGGGAAGTCTCCCACCAACCACGATTGCACGAAACTTTTCCCAAGATGATACTGCGTGCCATCGGAGAACGCTATCTCAAACTTATCCTTCCCGGCTTTCTCGTTGTAAATATACGACTTTATCACACCGTCGAAGAACTCAGGAACGTCGGATTTCTGCCGTTCGCTTGCGGAACTCCACTTGGAGTTGAAGGCTGCAGCGTGTGCCTTCACTTCACGTCCTACGAGAAGCTACCCTATTGCGCGACGAGCGGCCATGTTGGATACGTACCGCGAGCAAGGTCAATAGCGCGGATTTTTTGGATTCTCCAACTACGTAGGAATTATATTTTATCAAGGTCTACTACCAAAATCGAACGTTCGCAGAAAGAAAAATGCCGAGCTTGCCGAATATGACGGGAAAACATTTATTTTGACCTGTTTTTTGTTTTCTTCAAAAAGAGTGATTTTGGATGCATCAGAGCGTATATTGTACGGATCGGATACGAATGTTGGATCCCCTACGGTCCTGGAAAACGTTAGTATGCTGCTAACGACATACTACAGGCGTGCTAACGACATGCTGTGCCATGCTAACGCAAGATAGGTGTTAGCATGTGTGCTAACGGCATGCTAAAGTCCCATAGGCGAGTTAGCATGTCCATGCTAAAGACATGCTAACGCCACTGAGCCTTAAGTATGTGTTCGCACCAACCGGAGGGGGAGTGAGTGGTGGGGCATGTGGGGGTGCATAGATCACCAGGAACATGTTATATGGTAATTAGAAGGGCAGGGGAAGGATATTCCACGGAGTATGATGCGATTCGGGTCAGTTGGTAAGCGAGCGGAGTTCCTCGGAAAGGTAGGAACGTTAGTATGTCGTTAGCATGTCTTTAGCACGCCGATAGCATGTCCGCGTTAGCATGTCTTTATCACACATGTAATATGCTAAAGACATGCTAACGCCACTGAGCCTTAAGTATGTGTTCGCACCAACCGGAGGGGGCGTGAATGGTGGGGCATGTGGGGGTGCATAGATCACCAGGAACATGTCATATGGTAATTAGAAGGGCAGGGGAGGGATATTCCACGGAGTATGATGCGATTCGGGTCAGTTGGTAAACGAGCGGAGTTCCTCGGAAAGGTAGGAACGTTAGTATGTCGTTAGCATGTCTTTAGCACGCCGATAGCATGTCCGCGTTAGCATATCTTTATCACACATGTAACATGATAAAGACATGCTAACGCCACTGAGCCTTAAGTATGTGTTCGCACCAACCGGAGGGGGAGTGAGTAGTGGGGCATGTGGGGGTGCGTAGATCACCAGGAACATGTTATATGGTAATTAGAAGGGCAGGGGAAGGATATTCCACGGAGTATGATGCGATTCGGGTCGGTTGGTAAGCGAGCGGAGTTCCTCGGAAAGGTAGAAACGTTAGTATGTCGTTAGTATGCCATTAGTGTGTCTTCAGCACGCCCGCGTTAGCATGTCTTTATCACGTATTTAACTTGCTAATGTCATCTTATACACTCAAAGAAGTCGGCCGTTGGGTCGGGAATAACGGCGGTCTCCATGCACGGATGTGGTACAATAACAACTTGTTGTTCTACTCTATTGGATAATATGAATGGCCTGTGTGCTCAAAGGCTGCTGGGTCAACGTGCGGGTTGAAGGTGTAGACCGTCCTAGTCAAATCATCCGGGCCGAGAATGGAGTTTCGTTGACGGTAGGCCTTGATCTGTTTCTCGGTCGGCTTTACAAGCCAATCGCACTTTAGTAAGGTGTACATCTCTCCAGCAATCTCCACTCGCAATATTTTTGTAATGCGGCCGTGCCTGTATATCGGATATAATATCGCCAAGCCCACGATTGTGTAAACCACCACTGCTTGTCCAAATGCCCTTAATACGCAGTTAGCATGGTATCTACATCCTAACTATATGCTATCGACATACTAAAGACATCATACCTGAACGATACAGTGTCTTTGCTTCCTCACCTGTCGATTTCATCGGTTTTTTGCTCACCCTTCTCGTTGAAGATCACGTTGCCATCACGGTCCGTTTCCTCATTCACGAAGAACGTACGAAAATAGCTATGTACAGTGCGCTTATTCCGATCGGTCGTAGCCGTGCGGTAATCTATGTTTCATTAAACGCGATCCCCCCTACCGTAAATTACGCGTAATTTACGTATTTTGAACCCAAACGTATTTACGCGTAATGCGTATAGCACTATGAAATATACAGACCTTACAAATCGAGAGAACGGTAGCACCGCACGTACCGAACATCAAACGATGTAAAGTCACCTGTAGCGTTGTAAGCGTATTATGGACGTACACATATAGCCCAACCGATTGATAACCAACCGATCATCTCACGGCATCAAGCTTCGTATAAGCGAATAATGCATTAGCAGAGGTTTAGAACAGAGCTGCGCAGCACATACGAATCAAGTCTAAAAAGAGGGCATCCGATCATAGAGGTTCTTAGTGGCTAGCCAACGTCACACTATATCTTCTAACTGGTTGGATGTACTTATCCATTCTTCATTCATTGTAGCTTATTATCGTGATGTTATTCGCTACAAGACTACAAACACTAATACCATGATTCTTTGAACGTTTGCAGTCAAGATGCTATACATTGCAGAATTCAAGAATGAGCTAAATATTTTGAAACCCCGCTACCGCATGATGATAATGATGATGCGTTTTACGCCCCGAGCTCACACTGTGGACGTCTTCATCACAAAACTCTACAAGGTTCCAATACCACCAATTGGCAAGCCCAGATATGGTGCGCCAAGATGGATTTGTCGTACATGGCGATTTTACCCGTACCCGTTCATAATATCGATAGAAGAGGGTGTCTATTGGTTAATTTTCAGTACAAGGGGCACAAACCGTCGGATTTGGGCATTGATTTGATCTGTACGGCTTAGGTACATCGTTATGTACCTAAGGCCCTTGGGTACATCCCCATGTACCGAAGGGTAGTGGACAACAATTGGTCGTAACATAAGAGATCGGGCATCTCGTGCCCACATGGCGGGTCTCTTATTGTCGCGGCAATTCCGGTGTGACAATTGGTGACAATTGGTGACATAACAGACACGGCATCTCGTGCCCACGGTGCGGGTCTCTTATTCCCCTTATTGTCGGCAATTCCGGTGTGACAATTGGTGACAATTGGTGACATAAGAGACCGGGCATCTCGTGCCCCCGGAGCGGGTCTCTTCGTTATTGTCGGCAATCCCTACGTGTTTGGAATGCTGTAGCACACGTGCTACGGACGTGCTACGCGGTCTGTAGCACGTGCTACGGAAAATTCCATAGCACATCTGTAGCACATCCGTAGCATGTCTGTAGCATTCCACGAATCGGTCACCATAGCAGATTGTGCTACAGGCGTGCTACGGGCGTGCTATGGGAGCACGTGCTACAGACCGCGTAGCACGTCTGTAGCACATGCATAATACGTTGGTAGCACGCCTTTTTCTAAACGTAGTGTGCATATAGCACCTCGGTAGCACATATTGGATGTGCTACGCTGGCCCATAGCGCGTCTGTAGCACGTGTATAGTACGTCAATAATACTCCAGTAGTATGCCCGTAGTGAAATCCTAGTATGCAGATAGCATATCGTTAGCACGTTATGGACGTGCTACATTCAACATAGCACGTCTGTAGCATATCCATAGTACGTCTATAGCACGCCCTAACACGTGTTATTGAGCACATATTGGCACATAGCACGTCTGTAGCACATGCACAGTGCGTCTATAGCACGCCCTAACACGTGTTATTGAGCACATAGCACGTCTGTAGCACATGCACAGTACGTCTATAGCATACCCGACCGCGTGTTATTGAGCACATAGCACGTTTGTAGCACATGCACAGTACGTCTATAGCACGCCCAACCGCGTGTTATTGAGCACATATTGGCACATAGCACGTCTGTAGCACATGCACAGTACGTCTATAGCATGCCCAACCGCATGTTATGGACGTGCTATATGTGCTCACAGCAAAGCAAAGAGAGATTTATGTGCGTGGCACACAAATCTCTCTTGGAACGTGCACATACTCATGTTGAGTTTTTGTGCATGTTGCCGGTTGAACACATACAAAAGACTCTTGGAATACCTAAAAAATAATAAGACAGCTCAGAATATTTACAAAACGTACAGATCTAAAATAAATTGTTCAAACTAGCATCCTAGCTTTTTCAGTTTTTAGCTAATTTTCAGCTAATATTCTAGTGTTCTAATTTCTATTTGCCTTTAGGTCTTCACCTACAACAAACACCCCAAAAAAAGTTAGGACGCTGCGTTATTTTTGTGGAAATAGAGAAAGTTTAAGAAATACAATGAAGAGCGGAGGAAGGGTGGTCGCATGATCTAAAGATAAGCCTCACCTCTTGAGAGTTGATCCGGTCTTCGCAGCCAATCCTCAAAGCGTTCCTACACGCCATCGCACAAATAAAAATAAGACCAGACAAATAAAACAAAATTGGCAACGACCACACAACAAAGACAAAGAGCGGAGGAAGTGCGGTTAGATGCTTTAGGAGTGGACCTTACCTCTTGAGAATTGATGCCGGCTTTCGCCACTAATCTCCAAAGGCGTTCCTACACGCCATCGCGAAGAAAAAATAAGAGTCAATAAGTAATACACAGATGTTAAAGGGAAAGGCATGTTTCGTTTCGCAAGAGAACAACTTGCAAGTTGGAAACTGGAAAGTGAATGATCATCGGAGACCAACTCAATGATCTGAAACCGGATCAACGCACCTTGCACCAATGAACGAACGCTTGCTCTTAGCCCCCGCCCTTCTAGTCCTGCGCACGCACGCACACAATCATACACACATTATTATCTACGCTAGCACTTATTAATTAGAACTCACTGAGTAAAGACGGCTGCTGGTGGCGAAACGTGTCGAGCAGTCTCGATGTTTGGAATTTTGAATATTACAGTCAACACTCGACTGCACGGCTCTACAGACGAGAGCCGATATGAGACGATAGCCGGATACAGTGTCACAGTCGACAGTGACACTGTGAACTGTGGGCACCTCGCGTATATAAAAATGATTTCTGGAGATTTTTATATGTTCGTTTCGACCCCCAAGGATCCCAGTCGTTCGATTAACGTGATCGCTAATCTTCCGGCAGATCGACCATTCTTGGAGTCGGACTTCGCCAATTTTGCATCTTGTTTTCCGATTCAGTAGTTTGCCTTCAGATTTTTGGGAGAGGACCATACTGGGGAAATTAGTTATTCATTTATATATTTTTTTCTTTCTTGGAATCGCATAGCATGTTCTGTGAGCCTTAAGAACGCCATCGTAGCACGTGCTACACCGCTGTAGCACATCTGTAGCAAATCTGTAGCATTCCACAAATCGGTCACCATAGCACAATGTACTGTCATGTGCTACTGGCATGCTACAACGCTGTAGCACATCTGTAGGAAGTCTGTAGCATTCCACAAATCGGTCACCATAGCAGATTGTGCTACTTGCGTGCTACTGCGTGCTACATGTATGCTACGCCGGAACGTCTTTCATAATTAGATAGCACTCTTACTTTGTTGATTTTTATTCGGGAATTTTGGTAGACTAAACTGTGGGAAATTTGTGCAATTTTGTGAATTTTTTGCAAAAGAAATATTCTTCGATCTGGATTTCCTTGCACGTGTGGGTGCACAAGCTATTTTTTGCGGCGCGGTTGGTGTTCTTTTTCTGTGGCTCGACCTACATCAAGGTAAAATTCTTCATCTCTGCTGGAGCACGTCTGTAGCACGTTCTTAGCACGTCCGTAGCATACTAACCATGTGCTACGTAAAAAAAAACGAATGTCGACACATCTTGGAAGCGCTGGAAAATCTTTTAGGGGTCACCCTGTGCGCCGGAGGCCCTGCTCAATTTTTTGGTTTTTTATGGGTTCTGGATGGGGTGTGATGGATCGGATTTTGTTACACATTAGCATATGTGACCCACATGCTACATGTGCATTATATGTGGTAGCACGTCCGTAGCACGTCCGTAGCACGTCGTAGGACGTATGTAGCATACTATCCATGTGCTACGTACGTCAAAAAACGAATGTCGACCAAACTTGGATGCCCTGGGAAAATCTGTTCGGGATCGGGTTTTCTTACAGGTGACCACGTAGGAGTATGCCTCCCCGCGGCCAAGCCCTTGTCAATCCAGGCGATGCACCTAGGAAGAACCAACCAAGTGAAGATGCGCGACCCGATTTTGTCCCGACCGCTAGAGCTATCGCCCTTCAACAAGGAACTACTGTAGCCCGACCCGGAGGTGGACCTCCAACTTTGGCAAAGCGCGCAATGCGGAATAATGCGGATGAAGGATCCTCACTGCCGATTTCGATGGCGGAAGGCTTTAGAAACCCAGAAACCGAAGGTCCCACAAAAAAAGCAGCGAATGTCTGCATGGGTGGATTCAACCCTATCGGAGACGGCGGTCGCTACTGTGGCTGGAATCGCAAGGTAACCTCTAAGCCTGTATCCAGGCGACAGAACATCACCCATAACATGCCCATAGCACGCGTGTAGCATGCTATGTCAATACTATGGAAGTGCTGTGGGTAAGTCGTTTCATCCTTTCCAAGTTTTCGGTGGTAGCACATCATATGTAGCATGCTCATAGCATTTACTTAGTATGCTACAATAATGCTACGGACGTGCTACTGAGAAACTACCAACTGACCAACGCAAGGACGCAAGGACGCGCACAAGAGGTTGTTGCGTAGCTCGGCGGACGACAAGTACGCGAAAATTTTACGAGCGCATGATGCCTTGAAGGCTTTTCAGACCAGGCTGCTGGCCACTCTGTCGGCTTGGTCTCGCGATGAAGGCCAGCCTGCGAACAGCCTAGAGTCTATTGTGTCCAGGTTCACCGTTCTCATCCGAGAGACCACGGCGCACTCGATCGAACCACAGGTGCGCGTAGTATGCCTGTAGCACGCACGTATGGTGCTATGTGAATGGTATGTACGTGATATGCGCATGCTATCAGCGTGGTACACTGTTTTGGGGTTCGTAACACGTGTTCCTGCGTGGCAATTGTACAGGATATTGAGTACTTGAAAGAGCAGTGCGTGCGACCTATTCTTCCAGGATCTTGAGAAAAACGGTCCACCTGATTGGTTGGTGATCAACACACACAAATTCTAGCACCATGCCGACCAGCTCATGCGGTTTGGTCCCATGCGGGAGTGGTGGATGTACGCATTTGAGTCGTTGAACGGCAAACTTGGCAGATGTGTGAAGAACAGGCAATACCCTGTGGCGAGCTGTATGAACGGTGTGGGTAGGCTGAAACTGCTGCGCTCACTTCGAGGCTTACTGCAGGTGGTTGCCAAGAACCGGCTGCGGAAGCGTGGCGCGGCGGCTCGAGCCGCTTTGATGGCGGGTCGAGACCCGGGAGTCGTGGTTACCACTACCGGTTCAGTCGGCAAGCCATACGTGTTGAAGGACACCGAGGTGTCGCAACTGGAGCTCTGGATGCGCGCAACGATTCCAGTCTACACCCACCTCTTCAAACAATACTCCAAGTTCAAAGTCTACGTACAGAGGTAAGTGTGTTTTAGATATCAGGTTCATAGTACATACATATCACGCACATAGCATGTACATAGTATTGACGTAGCACGTTCATAGTATGTGCGTAACGTGCTACACACGTACTAATAAACGGCACCTACATCTATGGCAGGGAGAATGCCCGGTACACCAAAATGTCATCGAGGACGCGGGAGCGCGAACACGCTTCACGTTTAATTTTACCTCCCTTCGGCCCTTGGGATGACCCTTCTCCATGGCTTGGTCGACGATTTACGAAATACGAGAAAATGCTTATGATGGGTCCTCACCGCGAATACCAAAAATACGCCACCGTCTCGATTGGGGGCACGATGTTTGGCACCAAAAGGGGTGATGACGGAAAGTAGTCGATGCATTCTTTCTTACGCGCGGGGTTTCCTGATGAAAAGGTCAACAAGGAAGGATAATCGACGCTAGAGTGGACGGAGAGGTGAGTAGCACAACATAGCACACCTGTAGTATACATGTAACATACTATGGACGTGCTACACACGTGCTGACAACTGTTTTCCTCTTCCTTTGCAGATTCGCTGCCATCAACCGCATATTGCGCGTTTCTATCGGCGGCGTCTCCTACGTGTTTCTGAAATGCGACTGGCTTCCGATCCCCACTGACAGCCAGATTGCCGACTTCAAACGGAGCAATTCAATCCTCGGCGTGGACAAGGTTTCAAAGGCGTTTTACACATTCAACCCACACAACTCGTCCAAGTACACCATGGACACGCAAGAGCCATTCATCTTGGCCACTCAAGTCGAAGCTCAAGTCATCATCAGTCGACATCCCTGCATGGATTCGGCGGTGGTGCTTGATCTAACAAATCGCAACAAAGAGAAGCTTGCTCGGGAACGGCTCATTGGAACCGACGGGCACTTCGAAAGTTATGGGAAATGTGGGTATGGTGGAGAGTTGTTACTTTGTGACAAAGACGGGTGTAAAGAGGCCATGCATATCACATGTGCAGGATTGGTTGCAAACCCCGTAGAGAATTGGTATTGCTCGAAATGGGCGGTTTGAGACTCGTCCCTAGGCGCGCTGTAGCACGTCTGTAGCACGTTCCGTAGCACGTGCTATAGCTCCCCGTAGCACGTTCCGTAGTACGTGCAGTAGTAAGTGTGGACTGTGGTAACCGCCATACATTCCTTGATTGATAACCTGAAAATATCCCCAGACTCGTACGAACACAATCCCATGCGATATTGAGCCATATCACACCTATAGGATTGATATAACGGCCATTGTATTTTCCGGGTGTGTAGCACGTCCGTAGTACAAAGTACTACAGACGTGCTACGCACGTCGTATAAAGTTAATTAGCTGTAGTACGCCTGTAGTACGCCCACTCATATTTCTTGATCAACCTTAAAAAATGAAACTTTCTCGTTATCCATCCGAATCGCCCCATTTTCGTTCCATACCATCCCCAGACCCTTACGAACATAACCCCATGCGATATTGAGCCATATCACACCTATAGGATTGATATAACGGCCATTGCGTATTTTGGGTGTGTAGCACGTCCGTAGTACATGTACTACAGACGTGCTACGCACGCCGTAGCACATTTGTTTGCTGAAATACGCCGACTCGCATTTTTTGAACAACCTAAAAATAACGAACTTTCTCGTTATCCATCCAAATCGCCCCATTTTGGTTCTATACCATCCCTAGACTCTACCGAACATAACCCCATGTGATATTGGGCCATATCACCCCCATAGGTTTGATATATCGACCATTCCCTTTTTGGGTGCAACTGCACAATCGCGCATATGGCACGTGCTACGGCATGCTACGGAAGCGTAGCACGTGTCGAGTCGTGTAGCACGTCTGTAGCAAGTCCGTAGCACGTCCGTAGCACGTGCTACAGCATTCCAAATACGTAGGGAATTCCGGTGTGACAATTGGTGACAATTGGTGACATAAAAAACCGGGCATCTCGTGCACTACATAGTGGGTCTCTATTGTCGGCAACTCCGGTGTGACAATTGGTGACAATTGGTGACATAATGAAAGACACGGCATTTCGTGCTCACAGAGCGGGTCTCTTATTGTCGGCAATTCCGGTGTGACAATTGGTGACGATTGGTGGCATAAGAGACAGGGAATTTCGTGCCCAAAGAGCGAATTTCTCATTATTGTCGCCAATTCCG
>LGRX02035521.1:0-36398 GCA_001247695.2 Cymbomonas tetramitiformis | reverse complement strand
AAGGTTGTTGATGTAGACCGTGTTAGGTGGGGGCATTGGAGGGGGTGTGGCCCGAGCATGGTTGCGCTGACGGAGCAGGGCGTAGCGAGCGAACCGCTTCGATTCGTGCGGCGCGCGAGGTGTCCCAACACACTAGAAGAGTGGCGAAATAATACTTTTGGGGTGGTTGGCGGGGGGGCAGGGTGGGGAGGTTCGAAATGCGGGCCGGCTCTCAGGGTTCGGGTCTTACGCGTACGTGGGTCGCAAGGCTGAAAAAAACCGGACCGTCATAGAGATATGGCCAATGAATCCAAACTCGGTCTCGTGGTGCCATGTGCATCGAAAACAATGTAACACATGCCCTGAAGGCTCACTCGACCGCTGGGGTGGCTTGGAGCCCCATGGATCCGCCGATTTCGAAGAGGGGCTAGGGCGGGATATCTCTATGACGGTCCACCCCCCAGAATTGGTGGGACGACAGGTAGGGTGCAGTTGGCGTGCTGTAGCGGCGTGTAGCTCGATGGTCAAGGCAAGATGCATGGTGGGGATGACGAAGGACATCAGGTGGGATGTGGGACTACCGCGCCTTGCCACATGAAGGCTCGGCACACCCCTAATTCTAGTGCAAAAGGTTGTTGATGTAGACTGTGGTAGGTGGGGGCATTGGAGGGGGTGTGACCCGAGCATGGTTGCGCTGACGGAGTAGGGCGTAGCGAGCGAACCGCTTCGATTCGTGCGGCGCGCGAGGTGTCCCAACACACTAGAAGAGTGGCGAAATAATACTTTTGGGGTGGTTGGCGGGGGGGCAGGGTGGGGAGGTTCGAAATGCAGGCCGGCTCTCAGGGTTCGGGTCTTACGCGTACGTGGGTCGCAAGGCTGAAAAAAAACCGGACCGTCATAGAGATATGGCCAATGAATCCAAACTCGGTCTCGTGGTGCCATGTGCATCGAAAACAATGTAACACATGCCCTGAAGGCTCACTCGACCGCCGGGGTGGCTTGGAGCCCCATGGATCCGCGCCGATTTCGAAGGGGGGCTAGGGCAGGATATCTCTATGACGGTCCACCCCCCAGAATTGGTGGGACGACAGGTAGGGTGCAGTTGGCGTGCTGTAGCGGCGTGTAGCTCGATGGTCAAGGCAAGATGCATGGTGGGGATGACGAAGGACATCAGGTGGGATGTGGGACTACCGCGCCTTGCCACATGAAGGCTCGGCACACCCCTAATTCTAGTGCAAAAGGTTGTTGATGTAGACTGTGGTAGGTGGGGGCATTGGAGGGGGTGTGACCCGAGCATGGTTGCGCTGACGGAGCAGGGCGTAGCGAGCGAACCGCTTCGATTCGTGCGGCGCGCGAGGTGTCCCAACACACTAGAAGAGTGGCGAAATAATACTTTTGGGGTGGTTGGCGGGGGGGCAGGGTGGGGAGGTTCGAAATGCGGGCCGGCTCTCAGGGTTCGGGTCTTACGCGTACGTGGGTCGCAAGGCTGAAAAAAAACTGATGGTTTTCTGATCAGTGTAGTATGACAGGCAGTATGACTGTCATACGGAGCGGATCTGAAAACTGAGGTTTTCTGATTAGTCGGAGGCCTAAGAGGCCAGCTTCGGTACTGAGAAGGCTTCTTGCCGTGTTACTGTGAGTGTGTGGACTTTAACACCGTACGTTTTTCAGTGTATATATTTTCAGTAGTACATCGCATATTGAGTATGGAGTGGTTCACCGATCCGATTTTGTGCCAGAGGCGTATTGATGATTTGCACGCGCAGCCGGCGTACGCGAACGCCTTTGCTGCGTTCCAGGATGGCGAGGACCTTACACAACCGCAACAGAAGTTGATGAGACAGATGGAGAGGGCGACAGCACGCCTTGCTGAGCTCAAGGGGCTTTCTCAGGTGGCTTCTGGTGACCGTAAGCGTCCGTGGGAAGCCGCAGTTGACCTCTCACAGCTTCCAGGGTCCGATCGCCTCGAGTTGACACGCAACGATGATGGAAAGGACAAGGGGCTTCGCAAGCAATTTCTCGAGACTCAGCACCACTTCGTGGCGCACTCTGCGTCGCAGTTGGCGCTTGTTGATGCCAAGAAGGAATTAGAAGGTGTGGAGCTTCCTGAATCCGTCACTCTTGCGCTGGAATTTGAGTCAGAAACTGCGGAGAAAGGAATTACACGCGCCAAAGCTCGCGCGAAGATCTTAGCTTTGGTTTCAGACAAGGGGCCTGAGGTTGGCTGGAAGATCTGCGAAAAGTTGGAACGTAAGTCCTATGTTGAGGATGAGCGGAAGATGAAAAGTTGATGCGAAAAGCTGAGAAAGAGGTGAAGGCTGAGAAGCTTCACGCTGCGCAAGCCGCGGCTGCCAAGGGGCGAACTAAGGGCCTAGGCAGAGGTGCCTTCGCTGCGACTCGTCCGGCTGCTCCTGGGGTGCCTCCGCCACCACCGCCTGGTCAAGCAGGACGTGGCAGCCAGCTCCAATACTGGAATTGTAATGAGTGGAGTCACCGCCAGAACCAATGCTCGCAGCCGCGCTCAGCTGGCAGAGGCCGTGGCAGAGGCACGGACCGTGTTTAAATTGTGAGAATGTAGCGTCACGATGGCGAGAACAAGGTGCTTTGCGGAATGCTTAGCGGTTGTGGTGGAATGCCCAACCATAATGTAACTCTTGGGGACGAAACCCTAAATTGTAATGAACTTTTAGCCTGCGGGCTGTTGTTTTCCTTGTGTTTTAGGTCTTGAATAGTCTGAGGAAGAGATTGGCGAGGCCGTCCCCTTGTGTGAGCAGAACGTTCCTGTTGCTGGATGTGGCGCCCCGTGTGTGTCACAGTCCTCTGTCTGTACTAGTACTCCGTACAGTACGGCTGTCGCAGGTTTAGGGTTTCCGGCTTAAGCCGGGGTACACTCAATCTAAGGGACTTCTGATGTTATCTCAAGTGTAAGCATTCTGTGTTCTACCACCACAATATATAGTCAGCACTATATTTCTCACAGTTTATGGTGCGCCGGGCACCTTCCACTACTTTTGATTACATGAGTGGCTAAGCCACCCCGCTTGGTGGGGCGTTGGGGGCCCAATTTGATGTCGTGATTTTCGCAGTTGCGGTCGAGAGCTAGTTTACGGACGGATTGATTTGGTATCGCTGCAGCGTGCGCCTACCTGGGATTATTTTTTATTGTCCGCGTTGGATTTCACTCGACGGAAACTTGATCAATTTTTGTCGTGGAGTTCCTTGGCCGCCGCGTCACGATCTTACAATTTCACAGTTACGGCTTCCTTGATTATCCGTTCCGACACTGCATCTTACGGCACTCGACCATCGCGTTTCTGTATTCTCCGACATCGGCCCTCTACCCCAACGCTCCCACCTACTGGATTTTCATCATGAGTGTTAATTCCCACGTCACGCCTCCCTTGGGGGCCAACAATCGCATTAGACTAGACACCATTTTTTCACGCGACGTCGGGTCTCGTTATAGACCGACGCCGGATTCTCCCGGTGTTGCCCTCACGGCTGCGGACCGGACTCGTGCTACGGCTGTCCAAAAGTCCACTTGGGACGTGGACATCATCAAGAGGATTTCTCGCGACGCCTTGGGCTCCAAGGACGAGACCTTCCAAGGCGATTAGTCGAACCGCAACACGCTCTGGACGTCCATTGTGAAGTCCTTGCAGCGCGCGTTCGAGCAGAAGGACCCCGCCAGTGCCGCTCTTTTTGATCTGGCAGACGCGACAACGGAGGTCAACGCCACCTTCAACGCTATTCTCTTCTCAACTTTGACTTCGTTGACCTCTCCAAATTCACCCGCGCGGCGTTGGGTTGATGCCTCGGGACGGGCTTCGCCTCAAGATGGCAAGCGTGCCCTTCTGGAAGTGACCAAGAGGTTAATCCCTTGCGTGGTGCGACCTCTTGGGCATTACGAGGAGCTTTGCTCCATTTATTTCGACGACAAGAAGGACCCCGACCCCCTTATCCAAGATTTCGACGCATGCTTGACTGCTATTGGCAACGGCGCCTCTGGGCCTCTCGACGACATGATGGCCAAGAAGCAGCTTCTGGCTTCTCTCGACCCCGGGTTCTACGACAAAGTAATTACACCGCTTCGTCTCGACGTTGAGTTGGCCAAGGTCGAGCTCGAAGACATCTACGCCCACGTCCTCGAGATTTGGGACGCCAACGCCGGCAAGCGGAGGCACGTGCCCGTCGTGGACAAGAACATCCTGTATTCTGGCCAACCGTCCGACGTTGACGTGAAGGCCCTGATTCGAGACTTCCAGTTTCACATCGACGCCGCCAACAAAGTGCTTGCGACACTCTCCGACGAGGATGCACACGACGAGCCGACGACTAGATGGCCGACTCCAGCTACGGGCAAGCCTACGGGCAAGCCAGGTGTGCACTTTCCACCCTCCTCCTGGCGTGACCGCCAGAACCGTCGGGGAGATGGGAAGTTTCACGGCCGAAAGCGTGATTGGCAACACCGCTTTGCCGCTTCGCCCCTTCCCAAGGGCGGGAATTGGCAGCAAGGCGACCGACGCCGCAACAACGACAAGAAGAATTTCGGCATGCACTCCGTCTCCTTCCACGTCGTCTCCAAGGCATTCGTTCCGGAGTGTGTCCGATGCCCTCCGGGATTTTGGCATGACTCCGCGAATTGTCCCACCGCCGACATCGAGTGCGACGAGTGCGTGATTGAACAAGCCGACGACGCCGACGGCCTCGTGTCCGCCTTCCAGACCGCGTTCGACACTGAAGACGACACGGCCTTTGCTCGACTCTGTGCACAACATGATCATCCCTTGGTTCGGCAGGACGAGGAGCCCTTCACGTTCTCCGAGGACTTTGACGTGGGACTCCGTGCACAGTACGCGGGATTAACGCCCAGCCAACCCTCACTCCTTGCTACCCGCGTGCACGAAGCACGCACCGCTCTCCGCGAGCTCAAGCAGGTGGCTGGTGGTGCTGAGTCCGACACTCAGCACTTTCCAATGGTCCACTTCGGTTCGGCCACGCCCTCCGTGATCGACGATGCCGTCGTGGGACATGAACCGGAAGTGGCGATCGAGACCGAGAAGGACGCGTTAATTTACCCGAAGCAGTTCGTTGACGGTGAGCCGCCCTTCGAGAAGTCTTTTATGGACAACATGTCTGTGCAATTGGGTTTCTTTGAGCCCGCAACAGAGGTGTCAGCTAATTCCTTCAACCCCCTCCCTCCGTATACTTCTTCCACGCATGATTCCGCTAGCGTGGCTGACACGGAGTCCGACGACGGGGACTTGCATGATGCCGTCCAACCACCCGCTCCACGGGTTGGTGGTGTACGGGGAACTTCAATCGGCACCTTCCTCACAGCAGCAGCTATCCCTGCTTTGTTTCTGTGTGTGAGCATCGCCATGATCGACACCGTCACCGCCACTGCACTTTGTGGTGTGGAGATTGCTCCACGGTTGGTGGTGTACGGTGCCTACTCTGGTTATCAGAATGGCACAGTGGACTACTTCACTGACCCCGACCTTCTGGACACTGGACCGACTGACTTCTACAACATCTTCAATCTGGACTTTGACAGCTTCGGCAACTACAATCTGGACTTACAATTTGAGAACTACAACATCTACAATCTCTGTGAACTCTGCTCTGTGGACCACTTTAAAGGTGGCTAGAGTTACTGTCAAAAGCCTAGTAGCACCGCTAGATCTGTATCACGGGCACAGTAGCCTTCAGTGTGTAGTGCTAGCTAGAGATTTGGGACCGCCCTGGCCAAGAGCACAGGCCCCCACTAGAAATTTGTTTCCACCGCTTGAGATGGTGTGTTTTGTTTCACCTAACAAACTGCCTGTTCCACCCTAACTCTTCCTCCGTAATAGTACAGGGTGGTGTGCTGGATGTGACGCCCCGTGTGTGTCACAGTCCTCTGTCTGTACTAGTACTCCGTACAGTACGGCTGTCACAGGTTTAGGGTTTCCGGCTTAAGCCGAGGTACACTCAATCTAAGGGACTTCTGATGTTATCTCAAGTGTAAGCATTCTGTGTTCTACCACCACAATATATAGTCAGCACTATATTTCTCACACCTGTGTCTCACGTTGCGGGTAGACTTAGGGAGCGTGCTTCTTCTTTTTGGCGGACCTTCGTGCGCTCTTCGTACGTAATGTCTTGGATCGAGAACGGTTTCAATTTGAAGTTTAAGGATGGCAGGGTTCCGCCTCGAGTGCACCTGCCTAACCACGTGTCTGCTGTTAGGCATACTGCCTATGAGGATGAACTGCGCTTGGAAACCAGCTGCAGATTGCGGGTTCGAGTTCCGCCATGGCTTTTCCCAAGACTTCGTGGCCTAATGGTCGAGGCAAGAAATTTCTAACATTCCAGAATGAGCTTTCAGAGAGTCATAATTTCTCAATGAAGCATGTGTGTCTTATGTGCCAAAATGATATGAAACCATGAGTATGATGTCAATCTATATGTGGATGGTTTATACCATTGTATGCTATTCCACATATAATTGGTGATGTCAGAATAAAAACTTTGGACAATTGCAACTCAGTACAAACCCGAGTACATTCAAGTCCACTTGTATGCTCAGAATCTGAATCTAATGTACTTTCTATATGCACAGGATAGAACATATTTTCTATGTGATTCTGGATTCAGGAACTAGAGTCAATGTAAAACTCTTTTGCTATTTCAGATGATGAAACTTTTATTCCCTAAGGTGCAATACCTTTTTGTAAGGAATTCATTTCAATACAAGTTTCGATCGATTTTCTCAAATCTGTCACTTTTGTGATGATCAGATTGGTCAACTTTACAGCATAACCACTTCCCTTCATCATGTTCCAGGTTTAGAGAAACTATTTATATAAAAAATATAAGTTGTTTACTCTAGCTGAAGCTACCACTGACCGTCCAACATCCACTGAGGACATTGCTTCCTACGTCTTTTGGCATCACGCTCAGCTTTTTTTTATTCTGCAAGCGCCTCTTTGCTACTGCTACATCCGGAACGTTGTACCAGCCACGAAACTTGCTGGAAACTACTAGCTCATCTTCTGAGCTTTCTTCATCCAAAAGCAACACTCGCTCCAACATGTTTTGTTCTTCCATGGAGCACGAGTCACACAGGGAGGCAGCAGACCTGCAGCATGCGAAGCAAATAAACAGCAAGAAAGTCACCATGCAAAATCACCATCCACTGAAGGAGATGACTCCCATCATAGGGCGGTATGATCAGATATGTAATGATCCATGAAGACAAGATGGTTGGTATGGCTCATTCAGCAGGTATGATTACCTCAAAGAGATGCCAATACACGGATACATTTCAAGACATAAGGGCAATAGGCTTATTGTATAGCCTTCAAAGGCAGCTAGCATTTATGCTGCATTGGTCAGCTCAGTGGCTTTGACCTATCTAGGTGTTGTACTCAGGCCGTAGCTTGCATATTGCATTGAGTAATCTTGACACCTTTAGTGATCCAATCAGATGATATATCAAGAATGGTTGCCCTTTCCAATGATCATCGGTGGCAGAGGCTATGGTGCTTGCACCGTCTCAATATACAATTTCTAGTCTGTATATATGCTAGGCCAGATGTATACAATGTCTAGGTCTTCAAAATCAAGCTCATATGTATGTCATGGCTGATGTATGTGTCAACTTAATGGAGTTCTGCATGGTTTGACTGTATACAGTCAAGCTTACCAAAACAAAAACAATGATGCAACTTACTTTGTTTTATTATTTGTTTTTATTACAGTAATCACTCAGTAATAAGAAAACCCGCCAATAAGAAAGTAGCCAGCTTTGTTAGGGGGAGGTACCCGATTTGATGAATATTGCTGGCTGGCTTTTTTGAGCTATGAAATATGGGGTGATAAGAAATATGGGCGCTGGCGCCATATTTCTTATTGGTGCGCCGCAGGCGGAATTTTTTTCAAAATGTCGCATTTTCACGGGCTTATCACTGAAAATGTAAGAAAATCGCTGGCTGATTGAAAAAAACATGACCCACTATTCTTACGATTTTCATAGGACGCTGGCGGGGGGGGTATCCAAGTTGGCGAATATTGCTGGCTGGTCCCAAATCTCCGGTTTTCTTATTACCGAGTGATTACTGTATTTATTTGGTTTTTAGTTGTATTTTCAGCTTATCATCTTCCCCCGGCCCTCGAGGAAGTGTATTGCTAGGCGGTTGTCAAGCGCCGTTTAAATACAACAGAGGTCCAACCTCTATGTGATGACGTGATAGCTTACTATGAAGCTGGATAGCAGTTCTCGGGTTGCAGCCCATTGCACCGAAGGCGCATTGCAGTCTTTGGGATGCAGCCCGAATTCACGTCATCAGCGTGGGTCATATAGTGCCCAAGCATGTGCTGTATAAAATACAACACTACCCTCCAGCGAAGTGGTTAGTTATTACCATCATTGTATGCTGTGGGATATCAAATATATGATCAGAGAGCATGGATATATATATATATACCATGTTTATCAATATCGGAGAGACTGTGTCTTCTTTAAAATCCTCGTGATTATATGTATAATGGTGCTACACTGATGTCAACACCTTCTCTCTGAGTGATTTATTGATTTCAGATGTGATGTCGTGGCAGTCAACCTTGTCCGCTTGTACCGGAGGTTGTATGAATTGTGTCCACGTCATTGGCAAGAGTCATATTGTGTCCATGCATACGCGATCTCAGCGCAGGTCACAATTCAGTGCCCGAGCATACGCGATTTTAGCGTAGGTCACATTGTGCCTCCATTTATTACATCTGAGAATATCTGTTACTCATCTTTGTGAGTCTAGACAGCATTGTGCTGATTGCAATGCTTTCTCTGGTGACTTATATATCACAGATTATACCAAGTGTGGTGATCAGTCCAGTGCAATATTTTGTCACCGGAATTCTTAAGGGCTGAGCTATGCGAGCCCTGTTATAATATTCAATATTATCAATAATCACTGTGCAGTTGAACAGCATACACAAGTGAACAATATAGCGGGATGTGAGTGCAGTCTCTGAGTAATCAGCTGCTGAAGCACAACGCTTCCTCACTTAAGTACCTACGTCTCCCATCATCTTAGATGGTACCGCCATTGGGTTGTGAACCCGAGACGTAGGTTGAACGACCAGCATGGTAATGACGACTAGTTCGTTCATGCTGCGCATATGTGTTCCGCACATGCTAGAAGCGAAAGATGGTTCTTGAATAATAAACAAGATGTATCTTTGCTTTGTCATCTTCGAGTTCGGAGTACGAACTCTTGATGACAATGTCATTCAAGTATTTCCTTGAATAATTACAGATGATGTGACATATCATCTGGCGACCTGTACAGTCATCGTCGACTGTAATGACGACTGTCATAATGATGTATGACGCGACTCGACGTGTACAGTCGTGATCGATCGTACTGTCGACTGTCATATTAATATATGACACGACATGACATGACATGATATGACATGTCTGACAGGTATGACACGTATGACATGTATGACACATATGTCATCGGTCATGACCCTGACAGATCTCCCCTCTTAAAAGAGTTGTGACCTCACAATGGGCATACCTTTGTATATGTCTATGATGTCTTTGTTGTTGTTTCTTCTTTGCTGGTACCAGTCTTCTTACACCGATTTGATGAGGCGTCCCTCATGGTGTTTTTAGGTTATTGGGGGGAACTGAGTCCACTTTAGTCCCTCACCTTACAGTTCTTAGGATGTAGCCCACCTTTCTGCAAATCGTATCGTATTTCAGAGTGACGTTTGAAGGTTCAATGAAGAGCGTTTTCGTGATACAGATTGACGCTGGATTACTGATTGATCCATACGTTATCGTGTATGTACTAGACGATTCAAAGCATCCGAAGTGTACGTTACGGATTATTTTACGCTAGCCGTCATTGCTTTGCGCGAATGATGATCCCACGAATTAACAATTTCTCATTAATCGAACGATTCTCGGCCTGATATAGTGCACCCAACCCTTCCTCCCCTCCTTAAACTACTTTGGAGGATCACAGGCGGCAACGGGGAGCCCGTGTTTGTTTCCGGAGTTGTTTCACCGGGGGCTTGTTTTAATGCAACGGAGTGGCCCTGCTTACGAGATATCGGAGGGTCTTTATAAGTCCACTTTAAATCCTCACCCGTCTGCCAAACTCCTGATATGGTCCAGTACGCACGCTTCGACGAACATCTATCGCGACGAGTGAGAATGAATTCGCCACGTACTAATGTGAGATTTATTTAGTTATGTTTGTCAAGCACAACTTAGGGTCACAACTCCGTCTACCTCAGTCGATATCTCCGGTAGCTTCGGATGACTGGCCAAGAATCCGATGACAAACCACGGTTTTGGCAAAGGTAGCATTTAGCAGTTTTCATTTATCCACAGATATGATATCTCGCATGTATGCGTATCTGTGCAAGGGTATGATTTTGAACAAGGCTCACTACACCTTTAGCAAGGAAGGATCAATTTCTTGCTTCTATGCAACATAATGATAAAACATTGAGAGCAAGGTTTATATAGATGATCGACATGTATTAGTATATATTACAAGAAGTAAGGGAGTGAGGCTTAATAAATGTTTAGCCTTCATAGGCAGCTATAATGTCTGCTGCATTGGTCAGCTCTGTGGCTTTGACCCAGGTGTCATGCTCAGGACCGTAGCCTGCATATCGTACTAAATAGTATTTGACACCTCTAGTGAACTTATCTGAGAGTATATGTGATATCTCAAATAGTGGTTGCCCTTCTTCGGTGATCATCTGTGGCAGAGGCAAAGGTGCTTGAATTGAGTCGTTGTACAGCTCTAATCTGGAAACAGGCTGTACAGGATGGATACGGATATCAAGATCTCCGAAATCTAATTCGTATGCACGTCCATGGCTAAGCACTTTGGAAACGGTGAACGGCCCAATATATGGCTGCTTAAAGTGTCTGCCTGCCTCTGTCAAACCAGTCCATTGAATAAACTCGGTCCGTAAAAGAACTTTCTGTCCAACTGCAAACTGCCGAGGCATGTGAGTCTTATTGAATCTGGCTTGGCTAATTTCTGCTGCACGGGAAATGTTGTCTACCGCGTTGGCGTGAACAGCCGAATACTGGTCAAAATGATCTCGAATAGCTCTTTGTATTGGCACAGGAGCTTCTGGCGGAATAGTGATTACCAGATCGTGAGGCGAAAGTGGCTGCGCCATCGAGTCGAGATAAAATGGTGAATAACCAGTAGATGCAGAAACTGTGTTGTTAATTGCAAACTCCACCAGAGGCAACTTGTCCTCCCACGAATTGGCTGAAGTATCATTGCAACAACACCTGTGGATGAAAAATACCATCTAATCAGTTTATAAACAAGAGGATGGTGAAATCGAATCATGAATCAACAATTTGAAAAGTACCTGAGGATATCCTCAATGAAGGCATGGCTCCTTTCATTGGCAGCATTCGACTGTGGATGATGTGAAGATGTCATGGACAATCTCGTTCCAGTAGACTTCCACAGTGTCTGCCAGAATGTAGAGGTGAATCTGGGGCCTCGATCTGAGATGATGTTCCTCGGAAGACCATGGAGCTTGAAGATATGCTGCATATAGATAGAAGCAGTATGCTGAGCTGTCCAGGTCATGCTGAAAGGAATGAGATGACAACGATGAGAGAATTGGCACATTACCACAAATATACTGTCGTGCCCATTAGTGGTGATAGGCAGGTCAGTGATCCAATCAAGAGATACATCTAGCCATTTTGTCTTAGGCACGGAATATCGTATATGTGCCTGACCATAAGGCTTATGTCGCCTCGTTTTCTGGCGCTGACAAACGGGGCACTCCCGAATGTACTTGATAGCTGCCGTTGTCATTCCTGGCCAATAATATCGGCTACGCAGAAGATGAAGCATGCGATTTTTGCCTACATGACCAGAAATAGTGGCTGAGTGACATTCATGAAGGAGAATGTGGCGAAGCTGTGTGATCTCACCGTCATCTGTGGGGACTTTAGCTGTTGGTGGAATGTACAGCTGTCTGCCATATATGGTCTTACGATAGATCAATCCCTGAACAAGCTCGAAGCTGTAGCTGCTGACTGACTGAGATGAAGTCGATGATGTCAGCTTAGCCAAGATAGTCTGTGCAAATGTATCACGATCATATTCGGATATAATGATGTCGTGAAGCTGGTGAGCTGATGAAGAGGATATAAGAGTAATGAATGTAGAATCTGTAGGTGGCATGTCGATGAGTGGAACCTCGGTGATGTCTATATGTTTCAGACAATCTGTGAGTTCAAAGAGTGTCGAGATACGCGTGAGTGCGTCTGCAACCTTATTCTTCTCGCCAGCAATGTGCTCTATACGGAAGTTGTACTCGGAGAGCTCATCCAACCACCGTGCCTGCTTGGGGCTCAGTGTGGATTTGGTCTGGAAATAAACCAGTGGCTGATGATCTGAGCGTACTATGGTCTCAGGAGCTCCCAACAAGATGTGACGAAAGAATCTGAAGCCTTCCACAATGGCAAATAATTCGATCTCAGGAATAGGCCAACGTCTCTGTGTATCGGATAGAGTGACGCTGTGATAGCCACATGGCTTCAAACCCTTTCCTTGATCCTGTAGTATTACTTGACCAACGTGTGTGCCTGATCCATCGACCTCCATAATAGATGGCAGTTTCTGATCTGGGAGCTGCAATACTGGAGCGTTACAGATGGCACTTTTGAGACTGTCAAATGCCTGCTGCTGCTCTGTTTCCCAGACGAACTCTGCATTATCTTTATATGTTCCTTTCTCCCTTGGGCTCTCTGTAGTTCCTGCAGCCGCATGTTTTCCGCCTCATTCCGTGAGTGCTTTGCCTTTTGCTTAATGCATCTTCCATCCATTCCGTATAGGTTTTTGTGGAAAAAGATGTTTTCCGTCCGCTCACAATTTTGGACCTTCCTCCTCAGTTTTTTCCCTGCCTGGTGCCTTAGGCCTGTGGTTTTGGGGGTGTTCCTTTTGCTTTGAGCATTGGAAGCCATTGCTTTTCCTGTTCTTATGCCTCCAACCACCACTTGTTTTCCCCAGAATTCTCTGTTTTGCGCTATTTCGTCAGGGGTTATATTCCCATATCTGAGCTGCTCCCTAATAATGGCTACCGCTCCCCTGTTGTTTAGCTTCTCATTTCTGGTGAATTTCCCGGTACCGTGGTGGTACTTGATGTTGGAGGTATACACGCTGTTTATGATGTCTCTTTCTAACTGATGCTCTCCTGCATATCTGACATTTTGGAGGATTTCCTGAATTTTGATTGCTGTGTGGAAGACAAGGAGGCCTTTGTTTTGAGCATCGATCTCACATCTGAGGCCTTACTCGAGGAAGCAAGAGCTCGACGTATGTCCCCTCAAAGGACCCCGATGTCGAGATACGACAGTTGCGTCAGCGCTTGCAAGAACTTGGACTCCGCGCCTTGTTGTTCGAAAGGTACGCACTCAAAACATAGCAATATGAATATTGATGTTGTTCCATGTTTGTTATTTGAAACTAACAAATGTAATTATCACAGGCCGCCTTTGCAGTACTTCATCTGTCCCTTGGACATTCCATGGTCGCCGGCCAAGGTGATGCCATTGATGGACAGAGTCCTCGGAAAGCCACCTTTCAAAGGTCAGCTGGCTTATTCCGATGGCATGCACAAAACAATGAGGGACAAGGTGGTGGAGAAGATATGTTGCGTGATTCCAACACTCGGCTTGATAAAACTAGTAGTCAACCCCTTGCCCGCCGGGGAACGCGGCATGGACGAGAGGGCGATGTGGGCTGCGGTCGATTACGCCGTCGCTATCTACGCTCAGGAACACCCAGAAGAGTTTGCGGCATACCTGGATGCAAAGAACTGGCCAGAGTCCAAAGGTCAAATACATTTTCGACCAGGGGGTTTTGTTCGTGATGCAGCAGGTAAAAATAATAAGGAGTACACGGTATATTTTTGTATTGCCATTTTATTGTCATCAATGACGATATCAAAACTATTTTCTATTTTACATCAACAGTTAATTAAAGCTAGGCTGCACATCGTCATCGATGACAAAGAAAAGTTTAAGTTTCAGATGTTAATGTTAGTGTAATGCACTTGCAGGAGGCGCCTGGAATGGTTTACGCATGAACTACAACTTTTTGATTGACGACATTGAAAGCCGCAAAGGTTTTCGTGTTCGTGACGCACAGGGGAACTCTTTGGAGTTAGACTGCGACCTTCACGTTTCAAAAGACGTCAGTCTACATTGCAAGAAGATTGACAACGAGTTCGACGCAAAAACCTTCGAGAAGCTCTGGCACGATTGGTGGAAGGAGTTGGCACCGGGACAGCTTTTAGATGCTCGAGCTCGTTTGATGGACTTCATTGAAGATCAGCCCCGTAAGGACGTGCAGAGCAGTCTGAATGGATTGTTCAAGTTTTACTCCCGTGAGGGAGAAAGACTACTGCATATCTTTCGTGACCCAACCGCAAACCTTGCAGAAGCTCTGGGAAACCAGGATAATAGGAACCTCGGAAAATATCTCACTGTGTCTGAGTCCGTGCGCATGGAGCTTTGCAGCTTTGTCGACCAGAGCAGCCACCTGAAACACATGGGGGAATGCGGGTACGTGCGACGTGAGTCCCGAGTCCAAGAACTTTATCAAGAGCGCAGGGCAAACCTAGCAGCCGAGAAAAGGGCAAGGACGACGGCTGATGACATCATGGAAGAGGTCCGTGAGATATACGTTCGCTCCCCACCAGCGGTTCAAGAGGGAAGGAACCACCGTGCCGACAAAACCCGCGTTTTCCCTCGTCAACCAGCTGCCCAGCAAAGGACGAACACACCGGTATGAACAACTTACACTAATCTTAATTAGACATGTCTTTTGTCGACATTTTAATCGGATACATGTTGACATTACATCTGCACCTTGTAAACTTTTAATACTTCAAGTTATTGTCATCGATGACGATATTTCGTTGTTTGAAAGATAAAAATGTCAAACTATTTCGATGACGAAAGCTTGACTTGTTACCTGCAGGAACCCACGCCGAAGATTGTGAAGTGTAAAAGTACAATTAAGAAAGGGACGGAAGTCTTTACCTTCAAGGTCGATCCTGATCCGAGTGACGACTCGCTGGACGGGTATTGGAAAACCGCCACAAAAGTTGATTCCGACCTCTTATTCGACTTTCTTTCGGCTGTTCAAACTCACTCGCCTGACAAAGACGGCTTGCGTAACTCCGTTCTGACCCTGAAGACGGTGAGATACATCTCGAAAGGCAACAAGAAGCTTGTCAACACACTCACCAAGCTATTCAAGGAGCCCGCCAAGCTATCGGTTCTGAGAGTCCCCGCGCCCACTCAATTATTCGGGGTGAACGACGAAAACTTCGGAGTTCACGAACGGACCTTCAAGGTTGGGGGCTATAGGATGGCCGAGAGTGTTGTGACTTTTAGTCACTCAAGGAAGAAGCAAGTTTCTTGTAGCTGTACGTATTTCCAAAACGTAATCACTACTCGTACACGGGAAAATAGTGTTCACTGGTGTTATCACATCTGCTACGTTTTAATGAAGGCAGGCTTTCTCCCCGGACATGCGTACTACTACCAAAGCGGTTTTACGGACAACGAGGTGGAACTGATTCTGACTGCTTTAGAGGTTGTGAAGGTGGCAAAGCGTAAGGAAAAGATCGAACAAGGAGAGTACGCACTCCAGAACGGGAGTTCCCAGAACGCGACATGTGCAGCTTCCTACTCAAGGAGTGGCTGTGTGACAGCGAAAGACACAAACTCCCTTCAGCCGATACTTCCTCCTCATCGTCCCCGTGTTGTTGTCATGGGTAAAAAGAAACTTAACTGGACGCAAACATGGGTAACGCAAACGATACAGTTTTGCCCTGTGAAGAAGTGTGTATATTGCCTTTTACCTCCTTGGTTCAAGGTTCAGAGGCCACCGAGTGATCGAAATATAGTAGCACAAGAGGACGTGGACGTAACTCAAGAGATTCGCTTGAAGAGTGGAGGTTTGAGCTTTGTTTAGAAGAAAACCTGGACTAAAATCTGTAATAATGTTGACTTCGGAGCATAATACGCGGGATGATTTTACATAAATATATATACTTTCTGTTCAAATACAGCCTGAGAATATCGTCATCGATGACGACATGTTGTTGCCACATGGACCTGCATGGTTTGTTGTCATCGATGACGGGGGATGTCCTAGTATAATTATAACTTTTGCAAGAAAACATTTTGCTACTTGAATAATAGTTAGTGTGACAAAAGAAATTTTAGCAACCTGGAACTTTTCCCGCCGCCATTGCTCGTCGGCGAGACTCGACACCGCGCGCGCGCGGTTTGAATACTGTCAGCTTTTGTTCATAAATATAATACTGTTAGCTTTTGCTCATAAATAGAAAAGGCGAACTCCGTTTAAGTCTTTGCGAAATAACGTTTGTGGCAATTACGCTGAGAAATGACTGACGAACAGCCAGAGGTGTACCCGGAGGTAATTAATGTGCTCTGGAGACGTGCGCGTTTACAAGCGGAAAGGGACTATATTGAGTTTTACCGAACCAGAATACAGTTCAACACCTGGAACTGGTTACAAGTGTGGCCGCTGTACATCCACGGCCGCACAACAACCGAAAGAACAGGTGTGAGGCACCTGGTATACTGGTACGAGATCGGCTGGTACGACGACGAATATCCACCGTGGCAGTGGCAACTGTGGAATGACACGCGCGGCTACGGTATTTTGACGTACGAAGCGTTAATGGAGCTGCGCAGTGACTTGCTGCGGGAGGATGACGGAAGGTGTCCGTTTTGTTGGCGCAGCTTCAGGATATGCAGCTTAGTCAGAATGTTCGATTTGGACGCTTGTACTATTGACTAGATTAGAACGCGTCTGGAAATAAGTAAAGCAGCAAGAGCTTCGTAACCCTAAATAGCAACACCTTTATATTATGTTGTGATAGTCGCAATATTTATTCCTGTTGTTTATCTGCGGTATTTGTTTGTTGACAGACCTATTTTACAAATAGTGAGAAAAACGTCACCGATGACAATCTTGTTGTTGTAACTTGGAATATTATAGGGGAAATTTTTAAGTAAAAATATCGTCATCGATGACAAACTGTTTTTACTTTATAAATAAAGTATAAAATATTTTTTTTGTTCAGCACTTAAGAATATCGTCATCGATGACAATAATTTTATGTTTCCAAAATATTCAGCACGGACTTCTTATTATCAGTTGAATATCACTTTCTTATTTGCTGTGAAAGGTGACAAGGGTTATCATTGTTATATTTTCTGTGAGACATAATTATTCTGGAAAAATTATTGGTAAAAATATCGTCATCGATGACAAACTTTTTCTACTTTATAAATAATGTATAAAATATTTTTTTTGTTCAGCACCTAAGAATATCGTCATCGATGACAAGAATTTTATGTTTCAAAAGTATTCAGTACGGACTCCTCATTATCAGTTGAATATCACTTTCTTATTAGCTGTCAAAGGTGACAAGGGTTGTCATTGTTATATTTTCTGCAAGACATAATTATTCTGGAAAAAGGAAACTTCCTTTTATTTTCACTTGGTATTTTTCACCTGCTTTGTATTTTGACTTTTTCGGGGAGGTGTCGGTGCATTTTTTCACAAAAGGAGACCAAAGTGTATTTTCAGTATTTCCGGGGCCCGTTGTGTAATTTCACTTGTTGGGGAGGGGGGTGCGGTGATATTCCAGACGAAGGACGCGTCCTTGTATTTTCACTTGTTGTTTTTCACCTGATTTGCATTTTGACTTTATCGGGGAGGTGTCGGTACATTTTTTCACAAAAGGAGACCAAAGTGTATTTTCAGTTTTTCCGGGGCCCGTTGTGTAATTTCACTTGTCGGGGAGGGGGGTGCGGTGATATTCCGGACGAAGGACGCGTCCTTGTATTTTCACTTGTTGTTTTTCACCTGATTTGCATTTTCACTTTATCGGGGAGGTGACGGTGCATTTTTGAACTAAAGGAGACCAAAGTGTATTTTCAGTATTTCCGGGGCCCGTTGTGGAATTTCACTTGGCGGGGAGGGGGGTGAGGTGATATTCCGGACGAAGGACGCGTGCTTGTATTTTCACTTGTTGTTTTTCACCTGATTTGCATTTTCACTTTATCGGGGAGGTGACGGTGCATTTTTTAACTAAAGGAGACCAAAGTGTATTTTCAGTATTTGCGGGGCCCGTTGTGGAATTTCACTTGTCGGGGAGGGGGGTGCGGGGATATTCCGGAAGAGGGACGCGTCGTTGTAATTTCACGTGAAAATATTCTGAGGACCGTTTTGTATTTTCACTTGGTGAATTACCCATTTACCCATTCGCCCATTCACCCATTCACCCTTTCTATGAGCTATGCAGTGAGTGTTGGAAGCGGAAGGCCACTCATTCCTGTGTGATGAGGGTATCATGTGCAGTGTACCGCGCCTTCCTGTGTATGGTAAGTAGCATGTGTAGCCCGCCTCTGAGCTCCATTTGTGATGGCTGACAGGGAAAGCAGACTGCTCTTTTGTGTGTATGAAGGGTAACATGTATTGCAGGTTTCTCAGTCCCGTGTGTGCTAACTGACATAAATATAGTGGGTATATATCTATGTATGGTGAGTGGCATATGCTGCCTTCCGCAAGGTATTTTGTGTGGAGGGTAGTATTGTCAGCAGGTTTTTTTGTCCTGTGTGTTGTAGATGCCCTAGGCACTCTGTTTCTTGGTTCTAGGTTTTGTGGGTGGTATACACAACAGTCTTGTTGGCTCGGTGTGTTGCAGATAGTATAAACAGCAGGTCGCTCTGATTTGTATGTATCAGGGGGTACTAGCGACAGTTTGCTCCGCCCTGTGAGTTGTGAGTTGCACAAGCAGAACTCTGCTCTGTTCTGTGTATGGTAAGAAGTATGAGCAGCAGGCCACTCGATCCCGTGCTTGGTACGTGGTATGAGCAGCTTGCCTCTCGGCTTTGTGTGGTGCAGGTGGCGGGTACAGTCGGCCCTTAGGACCTGTGTGTAATGAGTGGCATATGCTTCAGTCCTCCCCCTCCTGTGTATAGTAAGTAAATCAGGCGGTGAAAAGGTGCCATTGCCACCAGTGAACTCTCTTCTGTGCCCGTCATAGTGAGTGGCATAGGGGGACAGTCTCATTATTCTGTGTCTCGTGTGTGACCTGTGCAGTCTTTCATTTGGTGCACTGTGTTGTGGGAGACTGTTTGTTGTAAGAGAGACAGACAGCAGCGAGGTACCAATAACATTAGTAGGCTTGTTTTCAAATGCAGTGAGTGGGCAGCAAGGTGTCGGTGCAGTGCTAAAGCAACCCGAGTTGCACAAAATGAATTCTGCATTATTCTGTGTACGGTGAGTGGTATGGGCAGCAGTCCTCTCCATCCCATACTCAGTAATTGGAATAGTCAGCTGACCTCTCGGTCTTGTGTGAAGCAGTTGGCAGGTACAACCAGCCCTTACGGCCTGTATGTAATATGTGACATATGGCTCGAGCCTCTCATTCCTGTGTGTTGTAAGAAAAACAAGCAGTACAGAGGTGCCAATGATACTCCTGGGCTTGTTTTTAAGTGCAATGAACAGGTTGCAAGATGCCAGTTCAATGCTAAAGCAACCCGAGTTGCACAGGTTGTAGTCCGCTTTGTTCTGTGTGTGGTGGGTGGTATGGGCAACAGGTCGCTCAGTCCCGTGCGTGGTACTTGGTATATGCACTTTGTACTCCCTTGGCAAAAAGCCTATACCATGTCTGAGAGACTTTTTGAGACTCAGTCTTTCTTTAGGTTGGACCGGTGCAGGCTCGGTGACAGAGTTTCCATCTGAAGCCTGGTGCCACCACCACAATATGGCAGATACTTCACAACCAGCCGCTTTTTCCCGTGTGCAGTGAGTGTTGGAGACGGAAGGGGAAGCGCCTTTTTTGTGTCGCGAGGTGTATTTTTTTTGTCGTGTCGCAAACAGATCCGATTATACTCAACATTATACACCGACGGTTCGCAGCTTTTTCAAAAAAAAGCTGCAAGGTCCTGCGTTTCCCTTATAGGAGCGAAACAGGTTTTCCTGGAAAAAGTGACATCGACGCACACGATACTACCAGAACTGTCCACCTTGGGGCCCTTTTTTACGGAAACAGTGTGATTTCCCTGTCAGATCGGGAGTAACCGCCCATATATAATTATATTGCAGTCCACACCGGTCACCTTAAGATGGCAAGCAGGAGAGTTATACAAATCGGTGGAGCATTGCCGCCAATCAGAGACGCATAGAATATTCCTGGGCGTAGTATCGAATTATGGATATTCATGCAGAAGTTATCAGCGCGACAGATTTCAGATGGCGTATAAAAGAGATTTCCGACTGATCGCCAATCAGAGGAGCCATGAGATTAGATAAACTCCATGAATATGGGTCACACGCGAAATACCATAAGCTGACTGTGCACGTACAAGGAGCACGTTTTTTTTGTATAATTATAGAAGGCGCACGTGCTACAGATTTCAGGGTGTTTTACATGAGATGTTTTGGACTGATCGCCCATAACCGCCAATAAGAAGTGCGAGCGCCTGAGATAGGCACCATGAATATGGGACGACAAGGGAAAGGGATCACACGACAAAAACGAGATGGTTTGCAGACGATGGATAAGCCAATCAGCGACGCGATCAGTTTCGATTTATATATTGGTAAATTAAAAAACTGCACCACAAAAAGCCCTTAAGTGTGGCTCCCTCGCGACAAATGCGATGCGACAGGTTCCAGACTTTCGCAACATGCTGACATGGCATGGGTTTGCGACACGACAAAAAAAATTCACCTGGCAGACATGCTGACATGGCATGGGTTTGCGACGAACATTACAGTGTCACAGTTGACCCGAAACACTGTCATCAACTTTCATTCTGAATTTTCATCCGCTATCTTCATCCAGACATGGACCCACGCGGGCCGCGGCTGGCTGATTTCATATATCAAATATTCACTCACACGTTAATTCTATAAGCTTTCATTTTGCGGCGCACCTGACACCGTTGCCTGCTGTGTCCCGCATTTTTGTTCTGCTGCATGTATCGCGCATACTAACTATTTCCCGGTTAAATCCCATCATCCTTGCTGAGTAGCGTTTCCTTGTTTTAGAAGTCACGTTCGTTGTTGCGCTATGTCCGATGCCGCCAGCAACATTCGGTTGCTGGCGCCCCTTGATTGTCTTCGTAGAGGGCATTCTTGTAGCGAGGCTGACTGACGGGCTGTACTGCTGCCCGACGGATTTGTTGTTGTTACAAGCCCTCACTGACTGATATTCTTCAGGAATTTGCTATTTGTTTTCAAGCGCCTGTTTTGTGTTCGTTCCGCGTGTTTCTCATATGGTGTTTTTTTTTCGAGGGCGATATCTGCACAGATTGTGCAGCGTGGGTTCGAGTCCCACCACCCTCACTGACTTTGCTCTCTGTAATTTTGCAGGATATCCGGTCACTTTTTCCTGTTTCGCCGCATTCCTGAATGCCTGTTTCGCATTCCTGAATGCCTGTTTCGCGTGTGTGCTGTTTCTCGTTGCGTCTGCGGTTGGTTTGTCGTTCATCTTATTTCTGACATGTTTGCGTTTACCGTGTGCAGGTATTTCAACTATTTCATGCTCGTTGGCGATACGCATGTTGCTGTGTGTAATTTGTGAAGAGTGTAGTTTGAGCTATTTTGCTTATTGTCTTCGAATGTTTGTATGCCTGCGTGTTTTCATGATGTTTGCAACATCTTATCACTTCGTTCTGACGTTTTAGCGTTCGCTGTGTGCAGGTATTTCAGTTTTACTTTTATCGCTGGCGAAATGCATGTTGCGGTGCCCAGCAACCTGCTTATCTTTTAGATTTTAGAAGTCAATCGTCTACAGGATTTGTTTTGTTCATACCTGACTTCACATTCGAAATAGTATGCACTGCACATTTATTGTAAAGATGTATAAGCATAGTTATGTAATGAATATAGACTAGACAATCGAGCATGCTTTGCTAACGTGAGCACATTCTCCTACCAATTGTTAGTTAGGTTGCATATGTTTTTTCCGTAAACTGTAATATTATGTTTATAGTCCATAATCTTCTGTATAATTTCCGTAAATATTCTGTCCGTAAATATCAGTCTCCTTTTTGTCGCTGCGACAATAATGAGCCCCCTACTCACGGTTTGTCGCACTGCGACAATAATGAGTCCCGTACTCACTTTTGTCGCTCCAGAATATAATTGTTGTGTCGCATGGTGCGACAAAAATAATAGATCATGCGACAAAAATGAAGTGCTACCGACGGAAGGCCACTCATTCCTGTATGATGAGGGTGACATGTGCAGTGTACCGCGCCTTCCTGTGTATGGTAAGTAGCATGTGTAGCCCGCCTCTGAGCTCCATTTGTGATGGCTGACAGGGAAAGCAGACTGCTCTTTTGTGTGTATGAAGGGTAACATGTATTGCAGGTTTCTCAGTCCCGTGTGTGCTAACTGACATAAATATAGTGGGTATATATCTATGTATGGTGAGTGGCATATGCTGCCTTCCGCAAGGTATTTTGTGTGGAGGGTAGTATTGTCAGCAGGTTTTTTTGTCCTGTGTGTTGTAGATGCCCTAGGCACTCTGTTTCTTGGTTCTAGGTTTTGTGGGTGGTATACACAACAGTCTTGTTGGCTCGGTGTGTTGCAGATAGTATAAACAGCAGGTCGCTCTGTTTTGTATGTATCAGGGGGTACTAGCGACAGTTTGCTCCGCCCTGTGAGTTGTGAGTTGCACAAGCAGAACTCCGCTCTGTTCTGTGTATGGTAAGAAGTATGAGCAGCAGGCCACTCGGTCCCGTGCTTGGTACGTGGTATGAGCAGCTTGCCTCTCGGCTTTGTGTGGTGCAGGTGGCGGGTACAGTCGGCCCTTAGGACCTGTGTGTAATGAGTGGCATATGCTTCAGTCCTCCCCCTCCTGTGTATAGTAAGTAAATCAGGCGGTGAAAAGGTGCCATTGCCACCAGTGAACTCTCTTCTGTGCCCGTCATAGTGAGTGGCATAGGGGGACAGTCTCATTATTCTGTGTCTCGTGTGTGACCTGTGCAGTCTTTCATTTGGTGCACTGTGTTGTGGGAGACTGTTTGTTGTAAGAGAGACAGACAGCAGCAAGGTACCAATAACATTAGTAGGCTTGTTTTCAAATGCAGTGAGTGGGCAGCAATGTGTCGGTGCAGTGCTAAAGCAACCCGAGTTGCACAAAATGAATTCTGCATTATTCTCTGTACGGTGAGTGGTATGGGCAACAGTCCTCTCCATCCCATACTTAGTAATTGGAATAGTCAGCTGACCTCTCGGTCTTGTGTGAAGCAGTTGGCAGGTACAACCAGCCCTTACGGCCTGTATGTAATGAATGGTATATGGCTCGAGTCTCTCACTCCTGTGTGTTGTAAGCCAAATGAGCGGCAGAAGGGTGCCAATGACACTAGTGAGCTTGTTTTTAAGTGTAGTAAACAGGTGGCAAAGTGCCGGTTCAATGCTAAAGCAACCCGAGTTGTACAATCTGTAGTCCGCTTTGTTCTGTGTGTGGTGAGTAGTATGGGCAACAGGCCGCTCAGTCCTGTGCGTGGTAAGTCGTGTATGCAGCTGGCGCCTCGATCTTGTGTGAGGCAGGTACTGGGTACAACCAGCCCTTAAGACCTGTGTCCGGTGAGTTTGTGACCACCGTTCACTTGGGAACTTATGGGAAACAGGCAGCAACGGTGTACCAATGACACTAGTAGACTTGTTTTTAAAAACGGTGAGTAGGCAGCAAGGTGTCGGTTCAATTCTGTTGCACTCCGGGAGTTGTGACCACCGTTCACTTGGAAGCTTGTGAGAAACAGTCAGCAACGATGTACCAATGCCACTAGTGAGTTTATTTTTTAAATCGGCAAGTAGGCAGCAAGGTGTCGATTCAATTCTAAAGCACACCGGAGCTTGTGACCACCGTTCACTTTGGAGCTTGTGAGAAGGTGGTTGACTTGAAGCCAACCGTCGAGGATACACTGTCGTACTGGCGTGCCGCTGTCGTCGCTGTCAACGTGTACACCAAGCCTTGCCTGCCGTCTCAGTGCAAGTGCGGCAAGTGGGCTGATTCGGGAAGCGACGAGGAAGAAGATGATGTTTTCCGCGATGTTTGTGCGTGTCCTCACATCTCTAAGTGCCAATTCATGTTGGACACGCATGTTTTCCACGGCGATAGCTCCTACTTGACTGCCGACTTAGATCAGCTTGTTGAGGAACAGGAGTTGCAACACGTGCCAGGCATCCTGTTAAATGAGCAGTATCAGATCGTGGATGAGCGTGGGGTGCTAGTACCCGTGGAGAGAGCTTTGAGCCGTGAAGATTTCCCCAGTGCTCCTTTCAAGAAGATCGGTGAAGAACAGTAGAGGGCTACTAGGCATCATAACAATCTCGTGGTACCCTAGATACTAGTGCGTGTAACATGTAAATATGTAACTGCATATATGCTTATGGGTATTTTGATTATCTTGCAGTTCAACTTTTCTTTGTGCTTTGGCACCCGCGATGAAACTTGCCGAGCACCCGCGATGAAACTTGCCGAGCACCCGCGATGAAACTTGCCGAGCACCCGCGATGAATCATCTGAGTGTTAAACTGAAATGTCTTAAACTTCCTAATGCACTCTAATCGTCAGATGTGCATTCTAAAATACCCTAATGCACTCGATATGTAAATATTTCACTTATGGTATATTAGTGTGCTTTAGAGTGAATTCGGATAGTACTCTAATGCATCCGAATGCACTCTAATCGGCAGATTTAATGTGCACCTAATGCACTCTAAAATATCCTAATGCACTCGATATGTATATATTTCACCTTATGGTTTATTAGTGTACTTTAGAGTGAATTTGGATTGTACTCTAATGCATCCGAATGTAATCCATACCATCTCGTGGTATCTTAGGGTGCATTAGTATGATTTAAGGTGTCATTTGTATTGTACTCTAAATTAACACTAATATACTCTATCGCATGTTAAAATGTGGAAGCGATAGCATGCGCGGCTAGGGTGTAGTTAGGGTGTATTAGTGCGTGCATTAGTGCGTGTCTAGTTAGGATGTATTCGATTGCTATGGGTGCTATTTGGATTTTATACATCCTAATGCACACTAGAATCACTCCCTAAATTGACACAATGCCCCCCAATATTTGAGATTGCACTCTAATATTTTAGGGTACCTATCCATATTAGAGTACGACTAGGGTACACCTAGTGTACGAAAAATTTGTAGTGCAGGCGACAACGCTGTACCAATGACACTAGTAGGCTTGTTTTTCAAAACGGTAAGTAGACAGCAAGATGTCGGTTCAATTCTGAAGCACACCTGGGGTTGTGACCACCGTTCAATTGGGGGCTTGTGAAAAACAGGCAGCAACGGTGCACCAATGACACTGGTAGGTTTGTTTTTAAACGCGGTAAGTACAGTAATCACCCACTTATAAGAAAACCGTAAATTCCAGGTCAGCCAGCTTTTCTCATCAACTTGGGTACCCCCGCCGCCTGTATGGAATCTGCTAAGAATAGTGACCGCGATCTTTTAAGCCAGCCAGCACATTCCATAGCCATCCACGTGCCATCCGTACATAGCCAGCCACATTTCTTAAAATTTTCAAAACCTAGAACATGGACCCTGAGAGTCGTGCACAGTTGAAAGAATTAAAGCAGGACTTAGCCTTTCTGGGTGAATGTATAATGTTGTAGTGTCGTATGAACCTAAGCATCATATTGCACTGTGCCTTGATTTTTGCAGAGTTTTATTAAAAAATCTGATAAAAATAGCATTTGTCTACACCATTTTGGTAAATTTTCTAGCCTAGATTTCTTAATATATATGAAATGCATGAAATGCCCCTTAAGATAGGCAGCCAGCACCATATTTCTTATTTCAGGGTGATTCCATAACAAAAAAAAGTCCAGCCAGCTTTTCTCATCAACTTGGGTACCCCGAAAGGCTGGCTGGTTCCTTAGCATAGAAGTTCCTTATAACTGAGTGATTACTGTAGGCTGCTAGGTGTCGGTTCAATTCTGAAGCATACCAGTGGTTGTGACAGCCGTTCACTAGGGAGCTCGTGCGAAGTATGTAAGTGTTGCAACCGAAATGAAATGTCCGTGGTTGTAAGTTTGTGGTGTGAATTCTGCTTACTTTCTGCTTGTTTTTGACTTTCTGTCATGACTGCTCTCTCTTGTGTTCTTTTCCTAATGAGATCGAAATAGCTTACAAACAACGGGTCAGGTCTTTGGGGTGAGATTATTAGAGAAAAGTAAAAACCTCTTCTTCTTCGGCTAGCTCTTCTGCTTCTTCCTCCCCCGTCAATTCCACCTCCTGTTTCCCCCAGTCGCAAACAAACAACTGTTCGCCCCTTTTGTTCCAGTGGCTTTTTACAAGTGATTGCTTCGTGTTTACCGTGTATCTGTTTAGGGTAAGATGCGTTTTTCAATTTTCCCCGCTCTGCTATTTCCGATCGTGAAAACAAAACTTCCCTGAACGTCAATTCGCGGTGTCGCTTGCGTTGTAATGTCAGGTGCTTGATGCGCTTTAATGTTTTGCAACCTGTACTCTCTGGCTCCTTTAATTTTGTACTCTTTCTATCCTTCCTATTTAGTGCTCCTGTGGTGTCTGGTCCGGCCCGAGACTCGTTTCTGATGAACGTGTGTAGACGATCTCTTTTGTTAGCCTTGAGTTCTAATCTAACCGTGGTGAACCAGAGATGCTGTGCGTTAGGCGTCTGTTTTCTGTTTTCTCTTTTGGTGTTCTTTTTCCTCCATAGGGCTTTACTGAGTCTGCGGGATTGAAGCTGGTCAAACTCACCTGAGCCCAAGCGAAGTTCTCGTAGTAATTCACATAGTAGCGCTTCTTCGCCAGGATCTCCAGGAGGGCGACGTAGTGCTTGGTGCCCACTCCTGGCGTTCCACCAATTTCCCGTGGGCGTTTCGGGAAATGAAGTTTTCTTTTCCAGCACAGGTGTAACAAGAAATACCAGTAAGATTTTAAAAAGCAAACTGAGCTTTGCTATTCCGCCTATTTCTGCAATCTTTTTCTCAGCACACCTTCGCTCTGTTTCATACCTTGGTCCTCGAGAGTCGCCAGGTACTCTATCTTCTGCTTGCCGATCGTCCCCATATTTGAAGCCAATCTTCCCACCGGCCCACACGCCATACGTGAATCCCTTTGTTGCAACCCAGGTGAGGTATTCGTACGCAGTTTCGTTTGTGGTGATCTCGGCAAACGAGAGCGAGCTGTCGTTTTCTTCGTTGATCTTCTCCAGCAGGCTCTCGAAAAACAGCTCGTACTGTCCTCTAAGACGCGGGTCTATATACTCAGCTGCCAACGCGCTCTCGATTTTAGCTGCCAGTTCTTTGGTGCTGATCCAGTCAGCGTGAGTTATCGTTTCGGCCATATCTGTTTCAGGGAGGCAAACAACGGAATTAGCGCCTTTAATGTTTTCGTTAGTTTGCTATTTTTTTGGTGTGTGACTAGCGCTGCCGTCCAAGCACCCCAAAGGGGTGCTTTTCCGGCAGTGCTTTAGACTGTTGTTCAAGTAGTTTTCGCCTTCACTGCCTGCGGCTTTCGCCGCAGGCTAACAGGGTGCATATAACAACAGCAAACAGAAAAAGTTTGAGTAAAATACCTCAAAAGGTATTCTCTCTGCTTTTCCTTTACAAAAAATATCAACAAAAAATATAAACCCTAAGCGGGTTTCCGCAGGTCAAACTTGGGATTCTGACGATCCTCGGATCGCGTACAAGTAACTTGAAGCCTTGAGCTTCTGGTAACTTGAATATATGTATCTTGGCAGCATTCGTGCCAAGTTTCGTGCTCTAGGACGCACGGGAAGCCCTCGGCTGTTTGGCATCTTTAGGTTTGGGTGTCACGTTCGAACCCAAACCCAAAGGCAAAGGCATATGACAGTTTCGTAGATTCTGTCCCGATGCCTTTGCAACCTCGCTTGCTAACTCATATTACAATGAATATTCAACATTCAAGCGTTGGATACCCCACGCCAACGGGAAGCGCTCGGCTGATTTGTTATTTGGGTATGCGCACCCAAATGACAAAAAACGCATCTTTGAAACTCGTTAATTTCAAAGATGCGTGGCCGATGCCTTCGTGCTTATGTGTGTTAATCCATATGAAATATTCCATGGAATAAATGTGAATATCCCGCACAAACGGGAAGCGCTCGGCCGTTTTGTAAAATTAGGGTGCACCCAAAATACAAAACGCATCTTTGAAACTCGGAAGTTTCAAAGATGCTTGCCGGTCGCGTGCAGCGGTAAAAGGCAAGTCAAAGGGTTTAGGATATAGAAGAAGTACAGGGGCCTTTTTTTTCAAGCTGAACACGCCGTGAGTGTCTATTACAACGGCGCCCACCATTATCACAAGCGAGACAAACCTTCTTAAAGCTTTTTGGAGGCTTCCTCATGATGGCACCAGCGGGAACGCAGAGCGTTTGACCTGTGTGCACATTATTTGAACACGAGTCGTGAAAAGGACCACCGGTCATAGCCGGATGACATCAAGAAAACTTATTCTAAATTCACCATGAAAACGGGTTATTCTAAAATTATGAAAACTTATTCTATATTAATTATTTTTCCCATTGGTTGAACGACCAGTATAGGCAGAACGAATGATGCGTTCGCCCAAATATACTGCGCATGCTTGTTCCGCACATGCTAGAAGCGAAGATGATTTCTTGTTTGTACTTCAAGATTGTATCTTGCTTTGCCATCTTCGAGTTCGACGTACGAACTCTCGATGACAGGTATCATTCAAGCCTTTCCTTGAATAAATGACAGATGATGTGACGTATCATCTCGATGACATGTACAGTCATAGTCGACCGTACTGACGACTGTCTGACGACTGTCTGTCATTATAATATAATATATGACATGACATGACATGACATGATATGTCATGTCTGACAGGTATGACACGTATGACATGTATGACACATGTGTCATCGGTCATTACCCTGACACCTAAGAGGCCAGCTTCGGTACTGAGAAGGCTTCTTGCCGTGTTACTGTGAGTGTGTGGACTTTCCCACCCGCCCTCCCTTGTGCTTCAGGTACGGATGTGGAGAGGCCGCTTTCAGTGCAGGAGCTGCAGGACTTGGAGGACCTGGAGCAGCTGGGCTCTGAGCTGGAGGCTGTGCAGATCCGGCCCGCAGAGGGGCAGTCGGCTCATTAGAGTGTAGGTAGAGGAGACTAGGACCTGTGCCTGTTCAGTGCCGACCGTTGTGATGAGAGGTAGCTACAGTTATCCTTCGATGGGGGGGTGCGAAGCTGCCTCATGATGCTTCTCATCTAGGCATTGTTCAGTAGGCTTTGCTAGGTGATGGCTTTGTCATTGCTGTCATGCCTGACTCTGTGATGGAGCGGGTGATTATACTTTTTGAGGGTTTCAGCCCTAGCTTAGCATTTTAGGTCCGTAGTCTGTACTCTTTAGGGTAATGATAGTATTTGCGGGCCTCAGTTCTTTGGCACGAGGGGCATGTGCCCGCATGCAGAAGGCTGGGGTCAGCATTCGGGTCGTGGGACCCTGATTCCTGTCTGACCTTGGTTTGTGGCACTTCTGGATTTTTCGTATTATTATTATTTTTTGTAATTCCACACGCAGTGCACCGGCCGGGTTTCCATTCACATATGTGTCATATGTGTCATGCAAGCTGGGCTATGTAGCCGCAGCTGATTAGAAAACCGGACCATCATAGAGGTATTTTTCAAGGGACAGGGTACGGGCGCTGGGAACTCGACTAAGTCACATGCTGACTGCTGCGTCTATCGCGTGAGACAGTGACCACAATGAACGTCGCCGGCAGCAGACGGTGAACACATGTCACATCGACATCGCGGACACCATTGCCGCTGCCGATGCCGTTGCGTGACTGATTACTCGTTACTGTGACACTCGTTCTTCGTTGACCCATCCCAATCCGCAATTGCATCTTAAAATTCTTCAGCTACAGTACGCAATTTCTTCAACGTTCCGCCGCCTCATGGGGCGAACGGTGTTGTGACTGTTGTGATACACGCAGGGATTTCCAAAGTGCTCGGCTACTTTTATTTTTCAGTTCGCTTATCATAATGTGTAAACTTATGATACTATGTGTGCGCAGGTCATGTCGCAGGTATCCGATTGCGAGGAGGGACGCGCGCTCTTGAGATGTGGAAGTCGAGGTTGGCGAATGCCAACCTTGCTTGGGATGAAACCCAACCATATCGAACGTATCGTATTAAGATATAGATATTTCACGTTTGCATCCTTGGCATCTATGCAAAGTATGAGGAGCATTGAGTGAGCATAAGTCCTAGGCTGTTTTGGTTTTTGGTTCATGGCGCATTCGCGACCTCTTGGGGTGTGGAAGTCGAGGTTGGTCTAAACCAACCTTGCTTGGGATGAAACCCAATCACATCGGATTATCTTATCGCACCTATCTTAGTTAAGTAATATACATTACAAGTTTGAAGGTCTTTCGAGAACGTTAAGGCGATGGCTGATTTTGTTTTTTGGGGTCGTAATAAATCATGGAAAACAAAATCAGCCTACGAACTTGTCCTAGCCGTTTGAGGCTCAAACCTTACAGGTTCATTGAGAAATATGTACCGTTGAGATAAGTTCGATGTGGTTGGGTTTCATCCCAAGCAAGGTTGGTTTAGACCAACCTCGACTTCCACACCCCAAGAGGTCGCGAATGCGCCACGAACCAAAAACCAAAACAGCCTAAGACTTATGTCCACTCAATGCTCCTCATACTTTGCATAGATGCCAAGGATGCAAACGTGAAATATATACGATAAGTTCGATATGGTTGGGTTTCATCCCAATAATAATAATAAAACATTTACGTCGATGAGTAAGGCAACTCCTTCGGAACGATCTACTCGAGTCTGTTCCCCTCATACATGACAGTCTGCAAAGGCAGGAAGCATTCCACAGAGCGTGGAAGCAAGGGTGGCAAGGCACTAATGAAAGCGTGTCTGCCACCAGCGTCGGAAAAAACATCAGCAGGTCGTGGAGCTGATGCACGATGGGGATGGAGGCGGTGTGGGCGGTGGTGGTGATGAAGTGAGAAAAGCCCAGGGGTGCTCCGGCCCCCGGGCCGGTGGTGCCCCCTTAGGGCCGGGGCCTAAGGGGCCCCAGCCCCGTGGGGCTGGGGGAGGGTGGGGGTTTACATAGCTGCCCAGCATTTCCCCTGCTGCCTTTACCACCTCGGTTGCTTTCCTATTTTCCGTGCAAAGTTCCTGAATGCTGGGTGCCTCTTCTACAATGCCCCTCTCAGGTAGGGCTCCAGTCTCATGTAATATGCATCTTTCCCTCGCATGACGCCTACACATCCTGGAGAGTTTTTTCAAAAGTGTCTTCACCCCACGGTGTGGAACCCCGATCCCTTTGAGCACCTTGCCAAAGCCTTCTGGTAAGTACCCCATGAGAGCAAGTTCCTCTGGCCACTCCACTGCATTAAGGAAGGGGGTTCCTCCTGCATTCCTGTGCCCGCCATCCAAGTGTGCTCCAGGGTACTGGTGTCGTTGCTCCACATTATTCCTGCCTCCCACCCACGGGCACAATCGGGGTGGCAGCAGACAGTCCCTCTCACTCAGGACTTGCTCAATCATGTCCGGATGCAAGCCCGTTTCTTTGAGCAATTTGGGGGTGATTTTCTTATGCGGGACTACATTTATGAACCATTGAAGCAGCTTGTACTGCAGTTTTTCATTATCGAGTTTCTTACTAACAGGACACCCCATACTCTCACTATCTATGGACATTATGACTACATCTGAGTACTTATCTTTATAACATCCCTCCCCTGGCATTGTGTAGGGCCCTTTACCCGACCAATAATCATGTGGGATGAAGGGTATGGTCCCCCTTGGATATTTGAAGATTAACTTAAAACCTTTTCCTGTCCACTTTTTGAGGTTCTTTGGAGACAATGGTAGGATCCAGATTCCCTCGAATCCCTCCGAAGTCCTAGCCGCCTCTAAGCCACAAGACAGAGTCTGCATGACAGCAGATGCTTCCCTTAGAACCCCACCATCAAAAGGTGGGTTTCCGTAGACCTTTTCCCCCTTTCCAGTGACACTGTTTACATATGCATCTCTTGCAAGCCCATCCCACCCTATCCTCCCTTTGTGGCAAAAGGGTCTCAACGCCTCCCTCAAAGCTGCCGTGGGAATGCACCTCCTTGATCTGATTCCTGGGTGAGAGTTTACAGGGTTACAGAAAAGCTCACATCCGTCCTTTCCTAAGCCTCTCTCATCTATGATGATATCTAATAAGTCCCTTCTAACAGCATAACAGTTTTTCGGGTCACCCGACTCAGTATTACATGCTATAAGTGCCGAGTGGCTATCATTGGCCCGTTGTGTGTAATTGCTGATCGATGTCTGGGGTGTATCAGTTGTCAACCTATGCCACTCAACTAACTTCCAGAATTCTTTCTTTTTGATGTACTGTAGATCTTGGAAATTGTGACAACCATCATTGCTTGTGCCTGTGGGTGCGGCAGCTACTGCTACAGTGCCTTTCCTAGTATTTGATAGTCTGTACATGCTAGCCTCTGGAAGGGCAGCAAGTGGTCTGGAGGATGTTAAATCATTGTCTATTTCTGCTAAAGGGAAAATTTCGGAGGGTCTGGTGGTGCCACCTCTTGTGTTACTGCCTTCTATTATCAATCTCGGGTCTCCTGCTGTGGCGTTTTTGATAGTCTCTTTTATTTCCTCCTGCTGGTTTTCCCTCAGCTGGTGTAGTTCATTTCCCTCTCCTGGGCAATTCAGTTGGATATGTGTATAGGTGCATTGTGCTGTTGTGCCGCATTTCTGGCAAGTCGGGCTTTCTCCCAATCCCATCCTGTGTGCTCTATGTGGGGATGCTTGTAAGCCTGTGAGTTCCCTGCACCTATAGGCCGTGAAATACTTGGATGCAATCTTTGATATATCCTTGATTGGCTTCACATTATTTTCCTCCAGTAGTCTGAGTGCCCTGCCCTGTCCATGCATGTCTTTCCATTTTTTGTGGTGGCTCAATCTTTGAAGCCGCCTAATGTGGTTTCTGATGCCTCCTGTTATGGTTTGTTCATGAAAGAGGAGAGAAAAGTCTAAATCCCCTTCTTCATCGAATCTAAGCTGTCTCCCGCTGTATCTAAATGCCGCTGTTTTGGCCGTTCTATCTACTTTGTCATGGAGCCTATCGTTATTGTGCCCTCTGATCCATTTAATCAGGAGTTTCGCTTGTCCAGTTGTGTTGTAAAATCCTAATTCTTCCAAGATCAGTCTGATGGCTACTAAGTCCCGTCTGTTTGGCTCTTGCATAAGGTCCCTGGCATTTAGGGTTCCAGGGTCACGGTTTACAGCATTGATAGTTGCCATGGAGTCAATTACATGGGTGAGGGGAACCAAGGTGTTCAAGATTTCATGCTTCCGATCTTGGAGTAACTTTCTGAGTCCTAAGATTTCTGCAGTAGTAGAGCTAGGTTTATGGATATTATCTATGATTCCTGCTGTGGGTGAGGTAATAGGCGTCTCCCTTGGTATGTTATGTTTGCTCATGATTGGTGTTGAGTCTCCCTCCTCAAATCTCATGTATGCTGCTCCGCAACTTGCAAAAGATGTGCTTTTGTAGAGCGATCCGTCACTTGCAAAGTCAAAGCTAACCCTATTATCTGCTCCGTCATGTGTGCCCTGTTCTTCATCTTCTGATGCACTCGGGCAGCTAAATTCACTGTTATCCGCTGCACATGAGGTGTTGCACTTTGTTCTGAAAAGGTCTTTGAGTCTATTTTCAACATATGTTAAGTATATCTCGGCTCCCGGTCCTTCTCCTGTGTTGATCATAGCTGTACTGTCAGCATGCATTCTCAAGATGTTTTGGTCTACCGGCATTAGAGTTGTACCGTCCTGCAGGATTTGATACTCATTAACTAGAAAGGTCTCCAGTCCTGTTTTGTCCGGAATGTATATCCCATCTTGATGCTTGGTGTACATTTTCAGTTGTAAAGTACTTGAACCAATGTCATGTCTCTGAACTGTGACTAGCTTTATCCCTTCCTGGCCCATTCCTGTCCCTTTCCAACACATCATACCTTCCTCCGGGGCTTGCGGTGTGTCTCTGTATTTGGATTTAACCTTCCTCAGCTCTGCCCCTGTCTCATCACATATGACTTCAGTCTGGAGGGCTGAAAACCATGCTGGGGGTTCTGTCCCTTGTAGGCTATGCTTCGCCCGTAATTCTTCCCAGCTAAGCATGAGCCCTCCACAGGGCTGAAGAAAGGAACCCATGTATCTAAGATTCCGAGTTGCAACTAGCATACTTATCTTCTCATACACGGGTTTCGGGAGTGACGAGTAGAGGAAGGTCTGTAGTTCCTCGTAATCCTGAAGGGTTGAATGCTTTGTGTCTATAGAGTATCCATATTTTGACAGTATGTAGCTCACCCTTTTGAACCAATTCCCACCTTTGTCTGTGGCTTTTTTGAAAGGGAGGTGGTGGGATAAAGGAGAGCCCTGAATTTTGAGTTCCCTCGCTTCTCTCTCCATGACATAACTTGCCATTTTGCTCCATGTGCTGCTGTTGTCTCTGTACAAATGTGCGTTCAGTGTGCCGTGTGACGCCTGTATGATCTGGTCACTCCAATATTCGTGTTCTGTTGTATTGCATAGTGTGATTAAGGTCTCCGAGATGCATGTAGCATGGGCAATGTCTGTTGCACTGTCAATCCCTAGTCCTCCTAGTGCGGCCGGTGTCCAGACTAATTGATGGTTTGTGTCTATGGGACAATTTAAGTATCTCAGGACGAAGTTTGCTATTGTGCCATCAATTTCTTTTGCTACATTGTTTGTTTCCGTGCAAATAATCGATGTAACTTTCAAAGGATATGCCATTCTTGGCACGACAACCGCATTGATTATGTAGCGAAGCTGGTTCAAGTTTAAGGTTTGTGTTTGAACTGACAGCAAGCTTTGGGTGAGCTTATCCACAAGTATCTGCTTTTGGTGTTCCCATCCGCCATCTAGTGAAAACCAAACCCCTAAATATCGGTTTGCTTCAGTTCTGTTGCTAAGTATAGTATACTCAAGTATAGTATACTCAATTCTGTTGCTAAGTATAGCTAAGCTATAGTATACTCAAGATATGCAGGAGTCTTGGGCGGAAGCCATTCGGACCATATGTTGGGTCCTTCCTCTTCGTCTTCAGTTTTCAGCATTCCTCCGGACATGAGTTTCTGTTCCGATTCGGTATGCTTTTCATATGCTTTACCCCTCTGTCTTGTAGGTTTCCTGTGGGAGTACTTCGATTTTTTAGCATTAACTCCTATGCTGTTATGTCATTTGGAATTTCTACGGCATGGTCGGCTAGACCGTTGCTTGTTAAGGTGCATATGAAGACATACGTGTTCGTGCTTGCAACCAAGTTCTGTTTGGCATCGTTAGGCACATTTTGAGCTATCGAATGCCTTGATAGGGGGTGTCTACGGGGTCCAAATTGGCGTTTGTGGGGGGGTAAATCGATCGATTTAAATGTCGTTTAAGCGTGAGATAACTGCATGGGAGTTAATGGGAATCCCTATGAACCTCATGAACTCATTGATCACCCCGAGCATGTCCTGTACTTGCGCTTTTGATTTTCCTATCAGGATGATGTCATCACAGAAAAATCTGGCAAAGATGTTGGGCGGTGAATTCATGTTCAGCCATTTCCTGTTCTTCTGGGGTGATGTAGCTCCCGGGTTTCTGGTGACATCTCTCGGTTTCTCTAAAGCATACCCGTAGGTCTGTTTCTTGGGATTCTTCCCGTTTGCCCTTTCGGCCAGCCAGATGGCCAATATATCCATAATTGCCACAAACCTGATGGGACTTAGGACTTCTCCTTGGGGTACCCCGCATTCGAGCATCCATTCATCTGTCATGCCTTCAGATGTGAGGACTGATCGAGATGCTTCGGATGTGATGTCCGAGATGATTGTAATGATGTTTTCGGGCAATCCTATTTTTTTCAGTGCTAGTTTGCTCATCCAAAATTCTGCTCGGTCAAAGGCTTGTTTAAGGTCCAGGTAGACCACATGCAGTTCTTTGTCGAATCTGTTAGCATCTGAGATCACTTCATTTAGGACTTGCAACGAATCCTCAATGTTTTTATTGGGTAGAAAGGCATCTTGGATTGGAAAGAAGACTGGGTGTTTGGATAAGGCCTTCTTTATTCTATTTGCAATGATAGAATTGAACAACTTCATGCCTGTTTCCAGCATGGTGAGTGGTCTGGAATTATCTGAAGTGCACGGTTTGTTCGGGTCTTTGGGGATTGGCTGAATGAAGCCCGCTTTTGCTAATTTTGGAAAAGAGCCT
>LGRX02035520.1:0-14970 GCA_001247695.2 Cymbomonas tetramitiformis | reverse complement strand
AGTTAACGTCGAGCTCGTCGGGACCTGCGGACCCTCCGAAACAAAGAGGAGCAAGCTTTCGTTGTCTACCTCGCCCCCGATGGGTCTTTTGGCGCGTCGGCTTGCAACAAGGGGGGGGAGATTCCGACGAGGATTCCCCCAACGATGTCGTAGCAGGCCTAGCGTCAGAACCCTCCTCCGGGTCCGAGGATAGTGAAGTCGGCGTGCGCCCCAGCACCACGGTGCCGGACGGAGCAGAGGAGTCTGAGGAGCCGGGAGGGTTGGTTTCGGACAGCTCCGAGTCCGGCTACAGTGACGTGGACGGGGCGTGTCATTTGCGGAAAGTAGGAGGGGCGGTGGTCGAGGATATTAGGCCAAAGGGATTTGCGAGTACGGTTGACGAGGCCGGGGATCATCCTGACCCTCTCAGCATTTTCGCTAGCAAGCAGGAGGCGAACGGAGCATTTGCATTGATTCCGCCAGCGGTGCGTAGACAGGCGATAGAGGATCACGCAGCCGGGAAGCCACCCACCTGGCACGCTCAGGCGGCCGCGGCGCTCCAGCAGGGCCGAGGTCTGGTCGCGGAGCGACGACCCCGAGCACGGCGTAAGCGAGTGCGTTGGCGTGACCAGGTCGCAGCAGTCGGTCAGCCTGGTGCTGAAGGTGGCCCCTCCGCTGAGCAGCCGCCGGGACCAAAAGTCCCCACCGTTCCGAGTCCTCAGAGGCAGAAGTCGAGAGCCCCGGCACCAGTCGTGCCGCCGATCACTACCCCGCCGCCAGCTCCGCGAACCACAGACCAGCCGGCACCAGTCGTCGCGCCAGTCACCACCCCGCCGCCAGCTCCACGGACCACAGACCAGCCAGCACCAGTCGTCCCGCCAGTCACTACCCCGCCGCCAGCTCCGCGGACCGCAGATCAGACCTCCCCGGAACCGCCGGAGGACGAAATAGACGAGACGGTGTCGCCAGAAATCTGGCAGCAGCTTAGGGACCTGGAAAAGGAGTTCGCGGATGTCATTTGCACTGAGCTGCCAGACTCGGTCCAGTCAAGGGAATACAAGGCCGGCATCCGGCTCCGGCCAGATTGGAACGGGAACCCCTTGCACCGGCGAGGATACAAGTTGTCGCAAGAGGAGTTGCGGCAACTCCGGCAACAGCTAGATGAACTCTTAGCCAAAGGGTACATACGACCCTCGGCCTCTCCGTGGGGCTGTCCCGTGTTGATGGTCCCCAAGCCAAGTAACCCCAAGGAGCTGCGTCTAGTCATCGACTACAGATAGATCAATGAGATCACGATCAAGGATAAGTACCCCCTCCCGGATGTGCAGAGTCTCTTAGATGACCTACAAGGGGCTACCGTCTTCTCTACGATGGATGCCCTTTGGGGATTTTGGCAGGTCCCTATGGGAGCGGATGACGCGGAGAAAACCGCAATGACTACGCACTTTGGAGCGTACGAGTGGTTGGTTATGCCCATGGGATTGTCAAACTCCCCAAGCACCTGGCAAAGGATGATGACCCAGTATCTCGGGCACCTACCCTTTTGCAGGGTATTTGTAGATGACATCATGATTTTCTCAGCTGAGGTTCCGGGTAAGAGCGCCCATGAGGTACATCTCGACCACCTCCGCCAGGTCTTAGAGGCGTGTCGAAAGAATTCCGTCTATCTTAAGAAGTCAAAGGTCAAACTGTGCAAACGAGCAGTCCGGTTCCTAGGGCACGTGGTGGATCGGGATGGATGCCTCCCACAGCAGGATAAGGTCGCGTCGGTGCGCGACTGGCCAGACCTAGAGACTGTCACACACGTGCGACAGTTCCTGGGCATGTGTGGCTTCTACCGGAGGTACATCCAGAACTTCGCAGACCTCGCGTACCCGCTGACCCGCCTCACCAAATCCGGCGTGGAATGGGCCTGGGGCGAGAATGAAAAAGCAGCATTTAAACAGCTGAAAACTGCTTTGATTTCCTCCCCAGCCTTGGCCCTACCCGATCAAAAGGGCGCAGCAGACGGTTCCAGACCCTTCTTCGTGCAGACAGATGCCAGTGGAGTAGCACTAGGGGGTGTACTCATGCAGGATCAGGGACGAGGCTTGCAGCCCTTGGCCTTTGAAAGCCGGCAGTTCTCCAGCGCAGAGCAGAACTATCACGCTGGGGAACGAGAGCTTTGTGCCATCCATCATTGTACCACAGTCACCTGGAGACATTATCTGATTTTTACATCATTTAAGCTCATGGGGGACCATAAACCCCTCCAGTGGCGCTTCGCCCCAGCTAGGGAGCTCAGCCGACGTCAAGCTCGCTGGTACGAGGACTTGGTAGAGGTAGGAGTCCATCAGATGGAGCACGTGCCAGGACGCTGCTTGGTAGTACCGGATGCGCAATCCCGGCGACCAGACTATCAGGAAATGTCAGCCAGGGAAGGTTTGAAGGAAAAGGGGATAGTGGATCGCGCCACGGATGGACCCAGAGACTCTGAGCCGAAAGGCAAGGGGTCCGAAGAGGACGAGGATCCTACCTCTGTCCTCGGGACAGTGGATCGCGCCACAGATGGACTCAGGAACTCTGAGCCGAAAGGCAAGAGATCTGAAGAGGACGAGGATCCTACCTCTGTATTAGGCGCCACCTTCGAGTATAGTGATTCCGAGGATGAATTCTTCCCTCCCACCAGTCCGACACCGGTCATTGGTGAGCTCACCCATCTGAACGGGCTCACGTGGGTAGAGACGCCGGCCCTCTGGCTGGACGCAGCTGCCACCCTAGCAGTAGGCGAGAAGTCCTTAATAAGGGATGCCGAATCGCTAGCAGTCATGACCAGAGCAGACCGAGCTAGGGAACAGGCCGCAGCAGAAGTCCAGAGTCACCCGGAGGCAGCAAGAGGAGCACCGGAAACCGACGAGTCCCCCCATCCTGAGACCCAGAGTCACCCGAAGGCAGCCGGAGAGGCACCTGAGCCCGTTAAGCCCCCAGAAGGTAGCTCCCACTACGACCAGGTCGTAGATCGCCAGGATTGGAAGCTGATCAGGGAGCGCTTTGAGGAGATAGCGGCCCAGTACGGGATGTTTGACGTTGACGCGTGTTGCGACTCCATGGGCGTTAACCGGCAGGTTGACACCTATTGGACCGACTGCTTGAAGGAAAAGTGGCGCGGGAAACACGTTTGGTGTAACCCCCCTTACACGAAGGATTCGGACTTGATAGAAAAGATCCTTCGGCATTTCCTTGCTGAGTGGCGCGCCGACCCGGAAAACACCTCGGCAATGTTCCTTCTACCAGACTATGACGCTCCAGGGAACATATCAACCCCCTATGGCCGGTCTGTGGCCGTACGATGAGGGCTGTGGCCGAGGTTTGGCCGAGTGTGCTTTTGCTTGTTGGCCGAAACGAATTATGTAAAATTTTGAAAATTCCCCCGAAAATTTGCGATTTTTATGATATTACCATAAATAAAATTAAAATTTTACGCCTGCGGCGGGCAATTTTGGAATTTGGCCGGGATGGCCGAAATTTGGCCGATGGAAATTTTGAGTGTTGGCCGTACGACATAAATGTTTGATATGTTCCCTGTGACGCTCCCTGGCGGTTGATTCACCCCAAATATGGGCTTCATCCGGTCAAAGTCTTTGATATGAAGGACGAAAAAGGTCGTCCCAACCACCTCTTCGAGTCTCCCGATGGAGGTCGGCCCCCGCTGCGCTGGCCGGTCCTTCTGGTTTGGGCCCCAGCAGCCAGTAGGGCAAAGCCCCGAGCGCCACCTGCGCGAAAGGACAGTGAGACAGAACCCGACGAGCCTTTAGTCACTACAGGGGTTGCAGCGAAGGTCAGGGCAGCGTCGGGACCACTGAAGGCTGATGAGTTCGTCCGCGCCTTGCAAGCGGAATACGAACGCAGCCCGTACCTCAGTTCGTTGAGAGAAGAACTGATCGCAGCCCCACATCAGAGGACAGACACGTTTCGCATGGTAGACGACATGATTTGGCGAGTGGCAGAAGGGCGGTATCAGCTGGTGCGAGCTCAGGATTCCCCCCTCATAGAGCTGGTGATGCGCGAGGCACACGAGTCCCCGGCAGCAGGGCACACAGGAAGGGATAAGACACTGGACAGGGTATCCCGTCGTTTTTGGTGGCCACGCATGAGCAAGGATGTCACCGATTGGTGCAAATCCTGCGTCGTGTGCCAGCAGACCCGGCCGCGCAACGGGTATCCAGACGGTCAGCTTAAAACCCCCTGCAAGTCCCAGTAAGACTGTGGCAAGTGGTTAGTATCGACTTCGTCACTGGGCTGCCTCGCACAGAGCGAGGGTACGACGCGTTTGCTACCTTCACGGACAAGCTGTCCAAGATGGTGCACGTAGTCCCCATGCATGCTTTACGCTGACAGCTCGGCTGCTCAGATCGCGCGCATGTATTTCGACCAAGTGTGGCGTTTGCACGGCGCTCCCATGAAGAAATGATCGTCTGTGATCGGGACTCCCGCTTCAGAGATGAAATGCATCTCGAGCTACACCGGTTGATGGGAGTCCAGATTGCCTCTACCACGCCGTACCACCCACAAGGTGATGGGCAGGCAGAGCACACAAACCACACGGTCGAACGTATGCTACGCGCGTATGTCGACGCCAACCAGCACGATTGGGATTTGTGGTGTACCCCGGTTGAGTACGCCATCAATGACTCTCGTTCCGCCGTCACGGGCTTCACCCCTTTTGAACTGACGTACGGTCACGCTCCGGCCTCTCAGCTAGACTTCTTCGTGGAGGCAGCACTTGCATCACGGAGAGGCCGAGCTAAGGGGGGGAGGGGCGCAGCAGTGAAAAAGGGTACAGCCCACGAGACAGCCCGCCAATTTGTTCGCCAGTTGCAGCTCGCTAGGGAGAAGCTGCTCTTGGCTCAGCAGCAGCAGATCGCCCAGTACGACGCGCGTCACAAGGCCAGGAGTTACGCAGTAGGTGATGAGGTTTGGGTAGACGCCACGTACCTCACCCAGCCGGGCGACCGCGGGTTGCACAAGAAGTTGTTTAAGAAGCGCCTCGGACCCCTTCGGGTGCTGGAAGTCTTTCGCAGCGACAGGCAGATGGCCCTTCCCGCGAGCGATAGGGGCGCACCGTCGGCCTATAGGTTGCAGACGCCTAAGCAGTGGAAAGTGCACGATGTATTCACCGTGGACCGGCTTTCGCCGGTGGAGTCGAGTAGCCGCTTTGTCGAGAGAGCTAAGGAGATCCCCCCTCCTCCGTTGGACGTCAGCGGACGCAAGGAAACCCACGTCGAGAGGGTGGAGCGTTCGCGTACGCGCCAGCGTCAGGGCAGAAGGTGGACGGAGTACCTAGTCAAGTGGACAGGGATGCCCCGCAGTGAGAACGAGTGGAAGACCCGAGAGGATCTGGAGTGGGACGGAGCCGGTAGGCCCGGCGTTCCCAACCGGGCGTTGTTGGAGTTTGAGAGGATCGAGGCTAAGAGAGTGGAGCGAGAGAAGCTTAGGGGTCCGTAAGAGGCGCGACGAATGCGCAGGAGCAATGTGGACCACACTTTCGGAGGAGCTCAAGGTAGACGGCGCAATGCCATGGGCGCCAGAGGAGAGGTTTGATGAGGAAGTAGGAACTTTCGCGAGAGTATCTGCTCAGGGCATCCTGCCGCCAGTCAACGGAGCCGCAGCACTTGAGAAGGAGCCAGTCGGCCAGTCTAAAATTCTCGTGTTGTTCTGTGGGACCGGGTCAGTCGAGAGGCAGTTTACTAAGCAGTTTCCCAATAGCGAAGTAGTTGCCGTCGACATTCAGCCCAAGTAGGGCCCCACACATTGCGAGGATATCATGCGATGGGACTACCGACAGTTCAGACCAGGACACTTCGACGTAGTCTGGGCTAGCCCACCTTGTACAGAGTACAGCCAGGCGAAGACAGTAGGCATCCGAGATTTGCGCGCTGCGGACAGGCGAGTTCGTAGGACATTGGAGATCATCCGGTACTTGAGACCAGAAGCATACTTCATTGAGAACCCGAAGGGAAGAGAGCCCCACGGTCTGCACACGCGTCGATGCATGAGCAATCTACCAGCTCCGCACCTCGTCACATACTGTAAATACGGGACCGAATACAGAAAGCCCACGCACATTTGGACCAACGTCCCGTTGCGCACACCCCTGCGAGTGTGCGATGCCGACACGCCTTGCGAATTCTTCCGGCAACACGGTAGGCACGAGAAGGTTGCGCAAGGAGGGCGCGCGATGAGAGCCGGAGGTGTGTTTGCGAAGGGCATGGGAGCGCGAGAGAATTTGTATGGGATTCCTTCAGCACTGTTAAAACAGCTTTTCCACAACCTGACCTTACATGAAGAGGTGCATGCGTTCCTGTCTGAACTGCTTGTCAGGGAAGATCTAAGCGAGATGAGCGGTTTAGTCCAGTCAGCTGTTGTTGAGAGTGACCTGCCCGAGTTTGAACCGGAACCGATAGCGTTAGCGGGAGTACGAGCCGAAGTGACGATCATACCCGAGGGCGGATGGGAATCTGACGCGAGTGGTCTTAGCGATTGAGAGCGTTGGGGAGCTTCGAGAAGAGCGGTGGCTCCAGCCTTGGCGAGACCAGGCGGCAGGTGAGAACCTGGGTAATCCATCCAAGAGAGCGGTGGCTCTAGCCTTGGCACAGCCAGGCAACAGGTGGAAATCTGTATAATCCATTTGAGCAGTGGCTCTCGCCTCGGTATGACCAGGCGGCAGGTGAGAACCTGGATAATCTATCCAACCGAGCAGTGGCTCTAGCCTCGGTACGACCAGGCAACAGGTGGAAATCTGTATAATCCATTTCATGAGAGCATTGGCTCCGGACCTGGCACGACCGGGCAGCAGTTGGAGATCTGGGTAAAAGCTCTACGCATTCCGAGGAGGCGGTAAGGGTTTAAAACCTTTCCTCCGGGCCGGCATCCCGAGAACTGTCAGGTAATTGGCAAACCTATTGTCATCACCTGTAAGTGTACCGTGTTGGAAGGTTTGAAACCTTGAGCGTGGTAATGGATGTGAGATCTCGAGCCTTGGGGGAGCCTGGTAGTGCAGATGGCAGACCGGTGAGAGGCCGACCCTTGTGCTTAAGAGGTTGATCTCCTTATTGCGGTGTGTCATGGGAAGTGTAATGTCATCCCAGACAACAGGCGGCTGAGACCTGTATAATCATCCTGAGCAACAGTAGAAGATCTGTATAAAAACTTTACTGGTCCGACGTGGTCAGCGTGGACGTGACCTTCCCTAAGGGGGGGGGAGTTGTGCTAGGAAGCAAGCACAAGAGCAAGAAAAACGGCTAAGTACAAAACGCAAGAGTACTCAGTACGGAGTACAGTAGGACCGATCAGAATGATGTTGATGTGAGGTGCCTAGCCTGTTGTACGGAGTACTCAGTACAGTTGAGTTATGGAAAGAGTTCATGAATGTATAAGAACTCGAAGTGTAACCAGTTTCGGGGATGAGAACTGAACTGAAAAGTGTAACATAAAAGTAAGAAGCCGTAACCGCTGTATATTGTGTATTGAAAGCATACACTGAACGCAAAAGCATACTAGAAAGAATTACGAAACCGAATTCCGAATAGTGGACCAACCGAAACCATACCTCGTGCGGTCGTTTAATAATACGTAGATAATAGATAAGTCCGAACCGTAAAGAAGAGGAAAAGCAAGGGGTGTAGACTCCCACAGATATACGCCTCACAAAGCAGAAATATAGCCATGCATGCCGTGGAAATCTCAAATGCAATGCCAGCATAAGAGTTAAACATAAAATAACATACTCGAGTGCAAATTTTGAGCATTTTGATGTTTTTTTTTGACGATTTAGTGTGTTTTTCTGCCACGCGAACTCAGAAAATCACCAAAAATGTGGTTCTCGACGAAAAATCCCCAAAACGTTTTCAAGCATGTCTTTTCTATATACTCTACACATGCTTGATGCATAACAATGTGAACTCCGTGGAAAAGTTGGATTTTTCAATTTCGACCACCCTAAGGTGGGGAAATGGCATTACGGGGCCAGTCGTATGGGAAATAACCCTGGAAAGTGGGTGGTAAACTATATTGCAGGAGCTTAAAGCACAGCTGTTACGTTATTTTGATGGATTTTAACTTGGTTACAAGTCCACAATCACAAGTTGTACACAGGAATAGTTGGATGCATAATTTTGGTGACCGTTTTGGTCATTTTACCCCTCAAACCCTGAAAACCCTGAGTGCTGGAATTGTCCATGTGAACTTAAGCAACACACTCAAGAGTTACACGGCGCGTGGTCACTGTTTCGAGTTTGTTTTTCCTTATATCGTACAAAGAAACTGCTCTAGTGGGCTGGGATTGAAACAGTATTATGCAAAGCCGCAAGTGGTTGAAACCATCTCACACCGCACCAACTTAGCTTGCAGTCGCGACTGAATGCTAAGCTGATGCGGTTGCGGATGGGGCCAATCGATAGCTCAAACGAAATGTATTCACCTAATGAATACAACCGCTTGTAAATCGAATGGTGGGAAAAAATATGGCTCGTGCAACAAATTGTTTAGAAGAAGGGGGTGTGCCAGACGCAAAATATTGCACACGCTGAACCGAAGGCACCTTCCCAAAGGCACTGGAACCCGATGGATCGATGAGCCATCGGTTTTTGGTCGCTTTTGGACTCACGTTACATATATGTCTATTATGTCCACATATTTGATATGTCTCATGCATGTGGCATTTAATCTATTCCCAAATAACGTCACTTTTATATTCCCCATTTTGGGTTAAACTATTCCCGAATAATAATTTTTCCTACATGGCCATGCCCGAACCATATTGTACTTCTAATACACAACCATGCTCGGACCATGTGGTCGATATTATTATTAATTGAAAATGGTCATGCCTACGCAGTTCCTGGTCAAATGCGGGTGCGGCATGGCCATGTATGCCCAATCGTTGCTCGCTGCATTACCACCGGAAGATGCGCATTGCCTCACTTTATGTGTGTGCCTGTGTGTATGCCAGGTTCGCTCGCATTGACGCCGTCTATGCCATCAAACTTGGCGGGATCGAGTACATTTTTGTCAAAGCGGCTTTGCTGAAGAAGCCGACAAAAGCGAAGACCGAGCAATATAACCGGATGAACTCTTTAGTTGGCGCGGACTCCGTCACCAGCTGTTTCTTTTGCGAGGACCCTGAGAACCCATACACCATCTTCGCCACCAAAGAGTCATTCATGCTCGCAGAGCAAATCGCGTCGCAAGTAGTATAATTATCAAGCATCCTTGCATGCAAACCGCGGTGGTTCTTGATCCTCTAGCAGATTTCTTCGAGCAGCATCTCGAGGATGAGAATCCTAGCGAGGACGAGCTCGCTTAGTTTGTCTTCCCATACCATTACTTTCGTTTAGTGTAAATAGATAGCGTACATAGACAATATCGCTCGGTATGACTACGACATTGGGCTACCAGATAGGTATGGCTTAGAGATTGGGGTGGATATGGCCATGCCCACACCTTGCACATGGCCATGTCTTCCTATCATTTGATATGCATTTTTAAGTACCTAACTAATATGCGTCAAATCGACGATTCCAAAGTGGATTAACCTCGTGACTTCGGTAGCGAGGTGCATAATAAGGACCCATTATTAAATCAATTTGTCAAAGCATATTGGCCATGTCTGAAATGATTTTCAAAGTATGGGATAGATACAAGGTAGATCGTTGCCCCTCCTACATATCAAATGTCTATAATGTACCTAACTTTAAGGTGCCGTAACAGGGAGCGCACAACATTATTTCGATTAAGCTTTTGTCAAATTGTATCCATAGGAAGGACTAAACTTGCACAAATGCCCCCAAAACCGAAATTTGGAAAACATTTTTTTCCACTTTTCAGGTACAGCCCAGGTACAGCCCCAGGTACAGGGTGCACCCACCTTTGCGACCCCAAAAAGCGGTGTCCCCAAAACTATTTCACCCTGAAATTTGCTCAATATGTCTTATGTTTATCCACACCATCGATGGGTAACAAAAAAAGAACCCAAACTTTCGCCAACTTTAATTCACACGGTCGTTTGGGCTGTTTTCCTAGTTTACCGCCAACATTGTCCGGGCACAGCCCTGCTTCGTCCCGGGTACCGACTTGGTACAGAGTAGGTACTGGGCGCAGGTACATGCGCCTAAAACTGTAGGGGGCGCAGCTTGGTCAAATAAATCAAGCCACTCGGATCCGTTCAAGACCGCAGAAAGGTCCTTCTGCAACTTAATTTTGGGCTGCGCAAAGAAACTCCACCCAAGCTCCGAAACCAACTCGGGCCAACCCGTCACAGTTGGGGTGTTGGTACAAAACCTAGTGGTTTTTGTACACTATATAGTGGCGTAACACGATATAGTGGAACTGGTACACTATATAGTGTACCAGTTCCACTATATAGTGGAATTGACCACTATATAGTGTACCAGTTCCACTATATAGTGGAACTGCTACACTATATAGTGTACCAATTTCACTACATAGTGGAACTACTACATTCTTGTCTATTACCCTTTGCTAAATTGGCTCATTCGCTTAAAGAGCTGCTAGGGGCTTCCTCGAAGGTCCTTTGAAAATTTGGGGACCCATGTTGTCAAGTTCTCGAGCTGTTCTTTCTGCAGTGTCTTGTCAAATTTTTGATCCGAGGTCATCTTGACCCTCTAAATATTGGTTAAAGTAGCCCGAGTATCAGTCGAATTTGATATACTGCTTGAGTAACAAACCATCGAGATTAGGGTTTAAGGAATGATGCCTCGACAATCTTCAATCATTCCTCGATAATACTCGACGAGGACCCCGCCCTCCCGATATGATAGAAATGGTACACTATATAGTGGAACTGTATTTTTGCGAGCGGTTCAAAAATTGAATGACATACAGTACACATTTGTAAGATCCCGACAACCCGATGACATCTTCGCGTGTTGGGTACGCCACTATATGAAAAATCACGTTCCACTATATAGTGTACCAGTCCCACTAGGTTTTAGACAAAAATCACTAGGTTATGTCATGTCACCCCACCGACGGGAAGGGATGATTATCTTGTGGGCCTCAACCACTCGATTGTGCGAAGTGCCGAGCGCATGTACGCGAACACTCATATTTAATGAAACAGCGATCTGGCGCCAGCCAGCCAAATCACTAAAATCGTGACCCCCCCCCCTCGCCAGCGCCAGCGTGCTAACGAATTCGTTCATTAGAAGGAACCCGATTCATGAGCCAGCCAGCGCCATTCGTTATCTTCCTCAGCCTCACAAACTGAAATTTTCGAGAAAACTGTGTGCTGATTTTTCGAACGTGGTAAAATGGACCCAACGAGTAGGCATCATATACATAGCTTATACGATGGTGTATACCCCGTAACACCAATGATTACAGCAAAATGATGCGCCCCGCTTAGCCTAATGCCATATGTACCGCGTCAAGCTATGCCAGCCAGCCAGCGTCAATTTCTCATTTTAAGATTGCCGAAAGCATGCCAGCCAGCGCGGCCTTCCTTATTTTGGACCTCTTCCTTTTTTTTTTGGGTCCAGCCAGCCAAATCACTAAAATCGTGACCCCCCCCCAACGCTGGCTGATTCCTTAACGGTGAATTCCTTATTACTGAGTGTTTACTGTAGTGAGGAATGGAGGCTTTGTTCCAACCTCCCCGCCGCCAAATCTTCTCCGTGACTGCAAAGACTAGGGAGGCAGCACTCCTCCAAGGCTGGCACCCCAAGCGCCGCATACGAGCCCACACCTGAGCCCAAGAACCTACCCACCCTGCCCGAATGACAAACACTGTTGATGGATGAGAGACCCAACCCCCCAGGCGGTGGGAACTTGACTGGTGGTCACCGACTCCTCGTTCACCGCCAACGGGCTTCCCAGAATCTGCCGCAAGCTGCGCTGCACCGCCTCGTCGAAGTGTAAAGCACCCGATTGAAGAAGATCCGGACGCACACCACCCATAAAATGCCCCAAAAACTCCGACGGGCACAGAAACGCAATAACAATAGTTGCGCTTGGGGATCATTCAGCTCCTCCAGCAGCGGAAGGACCGACGTTGCTGAGACCGCCATCTCACGCCGCATTCCTCGGACACGAAAACAGCACCTCCAACGGGTACTCCCAGCACCTTAGTCCCCTCCGAGGCCAAAGCAGCTCCTGCGATAGGAACGCCGTTGTCATCAACAACATCTGAAACGGGGCATTCTCCGGAGGGGGAGAAAACCTTACTTTTCATCACGTCGAGATCCAGCCCGATGTCAACGACATGCCCTGCCGAAGTGTGTCATAAGCAGCCCGTGTCAGCTCAGGAGGACCAATCAACCGAACGTCGTCCAAGAATGCAGTCATAGCCACATCAGGATGTGCTTCTAAGGTTGCCTCAAGCACAGGCTACAATAAAGGTGCTGCAAAAAAGAAAGGTCTCAACGGGACTCCTTGCTGTGAGGAGATGCCCCACAACCCAAAATGATACCGATGAGAAGGTCAAGGCCTTGGTGGCCAAGGCAGGTCGTAAGGAGACAAATGCTTCGCGCGGGCTGCACCTTATAAGCGGCGCAACACGGAGACAAGCAGTGATATACCGGAAGAAGAGGTCGGCACAGACTCTTACACACCCAGGCCGCACAAGTTTGTTGCGAGGGGTATTTTATTCGTTTAGTGAATTACTTATTTGTTGCTTGATACTAGCCGAGGGGCGCGTGTGTAGTTGTGCACCATACGATGCATAGCAAATCCGAATCAAGGCAACTTACAAACGGTAAAATTACACTCAAAGATAGGTACAACTCCTACGCACGTCAAGACATCCGCAATTATGTATTGCACTAAGTGCGTATTCATCGCACTGATTAAACGTATCATGAGGGCTCCCGTAGAGAGCTATATTGCCGAGACGATACATTGATTGATTGTAAGACTCAAGTGACTTTTACGCGCACCCCTACGAGTCATGAACACTACTCGTCAATACTAGCTAGTATCACTTTTTAGAAGCAATTTGTAGTTGCCCTAGGTTAGCGATATCGTTGTTGAGTCGTTCTAAGACTAGGTCCTCTCACGTTTTCTATGGCCGCAGGTTCAATGATAGCGTGTTTGTTGAGGGCTCCAAATCCACAACGCTCAAGTGACAGTGAAATCCTGGTGTCATGATACGGAGCGCCATGTCTAGTACTCTGGGTCAGTACAAAAAATAAGGACTACTTTTTTAACTCCCCTCTCAGGGGCTAGGGCTTTGAGCCCTCCTTGGTGTTGTCCAACAAGTTGTACGCATAGTTTGAGGAGCACACAATTTAGCTTGCCTGTTGAAATCTTCCATAGGACTCCTTGTTCGCTCCATGCTTAAATAAAATTGGAAGCAAGGTCGACGAATCCCGACAATACGGAAGTTTTAACTCCGAAAAGTATAAGTTTTAGAACTTTCTGCGGAAAAAGTCTTCACGTCACACATTAATAATACAGTTAGAGTCATGCCTTACTTTGAGGTCACCAGGAATACACGTCCTGCCCCATGGCGTGTGCTCACAGCACAAGGAGGACACAAAAATGTGCGTGACTGTAGCTTGCTTGGGGGCCTGTTGAAACTTACTACACTCGGTCCAAGCATTGCCTCGCCGCCGCGGTGATCGCGTTCTCACGTGGATGGCGTTTGCAACTCCGCTGGCACTCACTTGTACGAACAGAACTCTTCCAAGAGCGATGATCGGCTCTGAAGACAGGAGTCAAGGCACTTTAAGTGGCGCGCTTCGCCAGCAGAGAATAAACTATCTTGAACTTGTCGCATACCAAGGTACCAGTGAAAACCTGAGGTACCTCAGCAGATTCGATAAGATGACATTTAGTTCGGCGAGGGAGTATCCGAACAGCTTAGGTTCTAGTCGAAGTGCTCTGCGAATATCAAGCAACGTTCGGTGTTGAAGGTTCAGAGCTTGTAAATACCACCTCGCGTTCATCGAGATTTATTTCAGTTTTTTGCATCTGTTCTCTGATGGCGTACACAGGTCCATCGGGCGGACTTCCTCTCAAGCTCATGAAGCTGGCATATGCCACACGCCGAGGAGGGCCGCCGCTATGCTTAGACCCGCGATGGATGGTCGTGGATTCCATCACGACGGCGTCTCCCAAGCCAACGACACCTACTGTCTCACGATGCCACTTACCGTCGTAATATATCATTTCAATCGGTCCCATAGTTGGGCTAATATCCTGTAAGGCGACGAATACCGTAACGATTTTGGCAAATTGAGGTTCGTATTCATTATCCCAGTGCCATGCTTGATGTTTTGCATCACACGAAACACTTATGGCAGCAGCCTCAACAACTCGAACGCGATTGCCTAGGTGAGATCGAAGAAGGTCAACAAGATCTTGGGAACCAAGCATAGAGGATATCAGCAGTGTTGCAGCTGGCTCCCTTAGTAAAACGTGTCGTCTATTTGCATTAGCTTTCACAAATACGTCTCCCGGAGGTCTTTCAAAGCCTTCATCGTTGTTTCCCTCTTCGTCTGATGAGTCGTCACTCGCGGGTGCTGTGGTCTTCTTGTGTTCATTGTCAGCGATTTGCACATCCATACTCAAGTACTCCTCCTCCAATAAAATCACTGCCCTCTCGAGTTGAGAGACGAGGTCAGATGCCACCAGTTCTTTGTGCACGACATAGCCTCTCAGATAGAATTTCCTTACAAATTCAGACAGTTGAGAATTAGCTTCGTCTATTTGAGCCTTCAGTCGAAAAGCGACAGCTTTCCAGTTGAACATGAATGCAGACGTCAAATTAGAACCCAAGATCGGCAGGACGAAGAGCAATGTAAACGTCGTCCGTGAAACCAATTTTCAAGTTTCTTTTAGTACATACAGATTGTGGAGTGAACGTAGAGTGCGAGAGGCACACGCCAGTCAATTTGTTGTTTGTTCAACTTGAACTTCGAACTTGCATGAGCTTGTCTCACGTCTCACGTCTCGCAATCGAAAAGGGTTTTTGAAAACACATCTAACATCAAA
>LGRX02035519.1:0-76529 GCA_001247695.2 Cymbomonas tetramitiformis | reverse complement strand
AGACAGGTGCAAAGCGTGCCCGCAAGGACCATAGGACCCAGGGACCAAGGGTGTGGGGAGGCTGCTCCGCTCCGCGCCGAATCAGGCGCGTGGCGCGTGCGGCGCTCTCCCCGGCGCCGTGCCTTATGCTGCTTCATCTGCGGTTGCGAATCAGCGGCCAAAGAGTGAGCAGCGGCGCTGCGAGTGGTGGGTGGGGTGGGATGGCGGAGGGTGCGCGTACGGTAGATAGGTGCAAAGCGTGCCCGCAAGGACCATAGGACCCAGGGACCAAGGGTGCGGGGAGGCTGCTCTGCTCCGCGCCGAATCAGGCGCGTGGCGCGTGCGGCGCTCTCCCCGGCGCCGTGCCTTATGCTGCTTCATCTGCGGTTGCGAATCAGCGGCCAAAGAGTGAGCAGCGGCGCTGCGAGTGGTGGGTGGGGAGGGATGGCGGAGGGTGCGCGTACGGTAGATAGGTGCAAAGCGTGCACGCAAGGAGCATAGGACCCAGGGACAAAGCGTGCGGGGAGGCTGCTCCGCTCCGCGCCGAATCAGGCGCGTGGCGCGTGCGGCGCTCTCCCCGGCGCCGTGCCTTATGCTGCTTCATCTGCGGTTGCGAATCAGCGGCCAAAGGGTGAGCAGCGGCGCTGTGAGTGGTGGGTGGGGAGGAATGCGCGAGGGTGCGCGTACGGTAGATAGGTGCAAAGCGTGCACGCAAGGAGCATAGGACCCAGGGACCAAGGGTGCGGGGAGGCTGCTCCGCTCCGCGCCGAACTGCGATGACACGTGCTACTTCAACGCCGCGCAGCTACAGCAGCTACAGAAGAACGGCAAAGGGCTGTGTGCCCCGCACGACATGCACCGTGAGTACCAGGACGTGGTGCAATATGCAGGTAGGTGTGCTGGCAGGCATGATTGCAGGAAAGCTGTTCTTCCCATGCATGCGAGATCTACGTGAATTGTGTGCATAGGCCCGCCCGTTGTATGGGTTGACCATTGATTGAATGAACGGTGCATGCATGCTGATGTCGCCCGAAACGCTTGGTTTGTTTGCATGGAACTACACTATGGAGGACTGGCTCAACTTCATTTTGATATTCAGCCCGCTGGTATTCATGGACGTCCTGCGGAGTCTCAACCGAGAGTTGGACAGGGCTTGGTGGAAGCTGAGGGAGGCTGTGATATATTTCATCCGGCAGGTGTGCGCCGGCACAATCGAAGACCGCGCAGAGGCTCGCGCACAAGCGGAGCTGCGTATGAGGGAGTTCGCTGTCATTATTGAGAACGAGTGCCCTATGAACATGCTGACGCTGAATCTACGCCTAGCCGTGGTACACTTGTGCAAGCAAGAGGAGAAGGTAGGCGTTGTCAGCTCCAACATCGAGCTATGGGTGGAGCGCCTGTTGGGGGAGGCGAAGGGGGTGGTGCCGGAGCCGGTGGGGGGGAAGGCCATCGATTCATGCATCGGTAACGCCTACTTGCTGAAAGACCGTGTAGATGACATGGCTCACTTGTACCCCGGGATCCGGTTCCTTCCAGACTATGTCGCGCACTCGGTGAAAGAGGACGGCCCGGGTTTCCGCGATGACCCGGGGCTCGCGTGTCACTTCATGGATGTCGGTCATCACATCATCCGCGGTGGCGTGGCTGTATCCGCGCTAAGCGCCGATGCGGAAGGAAGGCTGCTGCCGGGCCTGGCGGCTTCCTTGCGTGCCATGCACGGTGAGCGATACGAGCTAGAACGGGACGCCTTGGACGTCCTATGTTTCCCACGAATGCGGCACGGCGACGAGGACTTCACGTCCACGATGTACACCAGGGTAGTAACCAGAATCTCCTACAACGTAGCCTTAGCATCCTCTGAAGCCGATGCATTTGAATACGGCCGCGTGGAAGCTTACTATCTGATCTGGGACCCGGCCACACATTGCGCTGTGTGCCGTCTAGCCATGGTGACGGCATACCCGACTATCAAAAACGCGCGCATGAACAGCCGTGCCGTCTTTGTCTTGAACGAGGATGCCAAACATACCCTGCTGATGCCGGCGTCACGCCTTGAGACCAAGTGTATCTGCCACCGTCCTCCGGGATTTAAAATCCCCCTCCACGCCATCTACCTTTGGCCAGGAATGAAATCTGCACGATGCTCAAGACCTTAGCAACGGCAAGCTAGAAACCAGCAGCATGCGTCCTTCCTTCCTTTCTCCTTATTGCTTCTAGTGTGACCTTACTTGCAAAGCCACATACTTACCTACCTAGCATATCTGGTAACAGTTATGTAACATTTCATGCATGATTGCCACGTGCACTAATCTTGCACACGTGTCCGTATCACAGTGCATCCTGCCTGCCACGTGTCCAACCGTGGTCATACCGTGGTAAATTTACCGGTCATATGTGGTAATTTTACCATTGGGGGTCAATTTACCGGTCATATGTGGTAATTTTACCATTGGGGGTCAATTTACCGGTCGTAGGGGGGTACCATGGTAAATTATATACAGCAATGGTAAACAATAATATATAATTACCGCGCTATAAGTAAATGTGGTAAAATCGTGTTAGAAAAGTGCCAACAGACCAATAGGAAATTACCCACGGGATTTATATCGCCACTATTAGTGTAATGGTGGTAAAACACCAATTTACCACAATTTACCACCAGTTTACCACATTTTACCACCATTTTACCACGTTTATTTCTCAGTGTGAAAAGGGAAGGCTGTAGATGAGGAGCCTGCCTCTCGAGTATCAGCTCTGGAGCCTGAGCTGACAGAAGGGATGGCTGTCAGAACTTTGTTCAAAGACAAGGCTCTGCGGGACCAGGCTTTTGAGTGCCTCCCAGAAGAGCGCCAGAAGGCCGTCGCTCTGGCAGCAGCTCGAGGTGAAGTGGTGAGTTGGGAAGAGGAGGGCTGGGAAGCTTTGATAGCAACCCAGAGGGAGGTTCTGAAGGGAAAGGAGGCCATCTGCGCAGTAGTCCCTTCACCCGAAGAGTCGGAGTGGGTCTGGTATGACTGGACTAAGGCTCGGCATCCCTCACTGAGTCCCGACGAGGCGTGGCGTTTAGCCATAACCACCCGATATGAGTCCGGAGGATCCCCGTCCAAGTCTGGCAATGATGAAGCATCAGGCTCAGCGTCATCGGCTAAGGCAGCCCCACCAATCCACGAAGCCCTGGAAGAGTGGAGAGACCCACTGGTACCCATCACTGTAGAACAGGGTATCAGGGACTACGTGAGGCGCCACGATGCTGATGCTCAGACAGCCGTGGCCATAGCCAAACAGTACTCCACTCTAGCGATTAGCTATGGGCACGCTCAGAACCACAGAGCTCGGGAGTCACTGATCAGCCCGGTGATGCAGCTGGTAGGACCCAGACGGGATCAGGCTGTTCAGAGCGGCACGGATTGCAGCAGATGCGGTAGACTGTTGTTGTCACCAGCTGGAGGGGTTAAGGTCGCCTCTGGGTTAGTATGGGACGTCATGCTGGGACCCAACAGAACGTGTGAGCAAGTTCCACTCTGTCAGAATTGTACTCAGCCGCCCTGGTCTGGTGCATTGGCCCAACTGCCCAACATCCCAACTCCCAGTGTCACTTTACCACAGTCACAACCCCCTCGACAGTCCCAGCCTCCACCTCCACCAGAGGAACCTGAAGAAGAACCTCCGAACTGTCCACCGCCCCGAAGACCAGTCGAGCAGGAGCAGACAGAGAGGGATCAACAGCGGGCAGACTATACCAAGCTGAAGGAGTTGGAAGCTGAGGACAGATTGTTGCTTTCTCTACGGAAACTACGGGACCGCATCACCACGTACACATGCCCTACGGATAGCCCCAGCGGGGACAGACCATCTGGACATCTGTTAGCTCCCCTGAAGAAGTTCATGAGAGAACTGCAAGATCACTTCAAGGAGGCACTGGTGAAGAGGGCGTTGACGAAGAAGAAGTCCTGCGACGATGGAGATCAGGAAGGGGCCACCATCACCACCGTGCCAGAAGAACTACGACTGATCATCAGGGACCGGGTGGAGGGGTCAGCGCAAGGAGTTCTAACTCAGAAAGTGTTGGCCAACCAGATGCAGAGTCCGGACGACTTAGTGGCCACGCTTGCGCGAGCGTGTGTTACTGACGCTCACCTGAGTATCTTACCCAATATGCTGTCGCGAGCTCGTCAAGCCTCTGGCAAGAACGCTGGAAGAAACGCCGCCACCTTCCATCCATCACTCTCTCATGGAGTCCTTCGACATGTTGGAAATGCTGCATAACCATGGGGTGACGGGACCAGTAAGTAGAGCGGCACTACCGGGTATATTCCTAAGTGGACTGACACCAGAACTGCATGCCAGAGTCCACAAGGAATTGGTTGGAAAGGTGGATTTCAACCAGAGCTCTGGGAAGGTTGGATGGGAGGCAGAGCTACTGCGCAGATATGTGGAGCAAGCTACGATGGAGGAACGAACGCAAGGATCCTGCGCATCTGAAGACTGCCCGCGATCAATCCCCCTTCCCTGTAGCTCCTTTGGCAGAATTCTGGGAGGAAGAAGCATCTCCCAAGGAACAATGCTACGCCATGCCCACGACCACTACTCCAACGGAAGTGGAAGGCCGGCAGCTGCCAGGAATCGTCAGTCTACTCTGGCTGTCGAAAATGCAAGTCCAAGGAGCATCTGGCTCGCGACTGTCCACATCAACACCAGCCCCAGCAGAAAGCAGCCTGGGTCAAATGTATCTGGGAGGAGGCCTTCGAGACCTTCAAGAACGCGGGAATAGATACTGGATCTGGCGGGATAGTGGAGCAGCAGCTGGCACTGGTAGCCCCGGAGCACATGGATTTTGCCGAGGGAGAGTCGACGGGGGCCGGTGCCTCTCCCGGACAACGCGGATAGGCCCCCAGGCCCGCGAGGTAAGTACTCCGCACCTCGCCATGGCCATCAGGAGGGAGGCCGACTCTGGAAGAGAACCAGAGAGAGGCAGGCAAAGTCAGACCTACCGGTGGATCACTCACTTCAGAGAGGATCATCGGATGAGGCACGGACCAGGACCAGCGCAGCGAGCGGTGGAGAAGATGAGGCGAGCATTACGCTGGCTGAAGAGGTCACGGCCAATCACAGTGGTAGCACCAGGGAGAACTGAGCCAAACGCTGCGCCGGCACAGGCATCCCAACCAACAGAGGTTCAGATCAGATTTCCTCTGTTCGGCAAAGGGAGTCAAGGAGCCCCTAGCTCAAAAGGGGTGTACCAGCGCGCGTTGCAGCCCCCAGGAGTCAGAAGAGTGCGCTTTAGAGAGGAAGCAGCCCCGCGCCAGCTGGTCGGGAGAGCTCTGCGCCGACAACTGGATCGCGCTAAGCAGCCAGTGCTATCACACGCCCAGCAACGGTTACGCGACGGACACCTGTCAGCAGCCTGGAAAGCAGCACAGACAGTACACATGGCACCCACGGGGGGGTCGAAATGACCATCTAGGGTATTTGGGTATTATACGGAGCATTCTCGAATATATGTTGTGTATACTAGTATCAATGTTACCTATATCGATGATGCCAAAAACGATGGTGCCATCCATTTTGGCTGATTCGAATGCATTTGGTGTGCACCACACGCAAAATTCGGGGGGGTGTAGGAGTTGAAACATAGGGTTTGAGCGTGTTGGCACCCTGAACGTGTTAGGTGCATGCTGATCGATGATATATGAGTGCCAACGTTATTATATAGGTATATTAAGAAGCTCTAGATATGCTAATAAGTCCGAGGAGTGTTGAATCTCAATTTGGACCACCGGTTATGTGATTCGCGAATATACGATAAAGCGCGAATATATTGCGAGTGATGATAATAATATGGATAAAGCAACCTATTCAAGCCTACTTTTGCAACAAGTGTGCATATAACGCAACTAGTGCCTATGCCTTTTGTGCCCTTAAACAGGAGGCAGCTTGCTACAACCGGGGATCGACGATCCCAAACATTTTCAGCCTTACAGTAAACAGCAGTTGATGCAACGGATGCTTTGCACTAGAAAACGCCTCCCTCACACACAGAGGGAGCGCCATACTAAATATATTAGTTATGCACGTTATTATTTATCTATCTACTAAGTGCTTTAACAAAGCATCTACTGTGCGTGCTGTTGCCCACGGAGCCGACGGCTCCGTCACCACGTACGGTTACCGTCGGTTCCGGCAACCCCCTCCCCCTCCCCGGAACTGTTGGGATTTTAACCCAAGCTGAGCGGGGTGAGCCCCAATACTCAGACTACAGTCCCGAAACGTATCGCATCGACTGTGCACACCTCCCGAGCTCGCCGTTCCCTGACTGCGTGTTGATTCCAGCAACACGCAGTCAGGGATCTACCTAGTTTCCCAATCAAAGTGCAACAAACAGGAAGGCGTATTCCTGTCTATTATGGAGTTGCAGCGGGTCGCAACTCCTTCCGCAAGAGGGGAACACTTCGCTCTTCACCTGCAGCACTTGCATCCCCGCTCCCCCCCCCACGGGACTGTTGGGAATTCAACCCAAGCTGAGTGGGGTTCGCCCCAACACTCAGACTGCAGCCCCAAAAATACCGTATGATGCCAGGACGAAAACTGCACAAAAATATTCACAAGAGAGCAACCTTTTGCCTTAAGGTAGCCAAACTAAGGTGAACACTTGAGACTCGCAGGCTGCAGCGAGCTTGCTGCACTCTCAGAACGATTTTCGTTGCGCTGAGGCTCATCTTTTCTAACCTGCGAAAAAAGAATGGTGGGAGTTGTCGTGAAATGGAAAAAAGGCAGCTGCGCATCAGCTGAGACCCACCCGCGGAGGAAAATATTCCGTTGCTATATGTGCTTGGGAGTATTTTTCATGTCACCAGGCTAATGTGCAGACGTGGAAGCACACAGGAGTTAGAGGGGAGAGCAGGGGTGATTAAACCCGAGGACGCGAAGGTCCCGCCAGAGAATATTCCCTGGACGCGCTGCCCCCTTCGAGGGAAAACGTAAAACCCTTCCTGTACGGTCGAAAAAGCGTGTCATAAAGTTTGACGTTCAGGCATGCAGTGTAGAGTCCACCATAACTGTTCGAGCGTCCAAGGGGAAATTCGAGGCTTGCACGGTAGCCCTTATGTCACCAGCGAACACTTTCGACTGAGACCTTAAGCTAAAATTCGTAAACATAGAAAAGTTTTCAACACAGTCAAAATAAAAATTCATCAAAGCAATTCGCAACTCTATGTTGTCGATTCTTAGCTAATTGGAAACGCCTCACCTCGAAAAATAGGAAACTAGACCCCGTGAGTTGCGTTAACTAGGTTATATGCTCCCAAACACGATATACTAAGCTCCCTGGCGCCCGTGCAACACAAATAATGTTTTTTAATGGACTAAGAACAAAAAGTTTCGCCTCAGCCGCCTCGCGGTGCCACGTGTACAGAGGTAGACGAATGCGCTCGACAGTTTGTCGCTTTCGGTTTTCGCGGGGACTGTCAAGTCATTTTCGGTAACAAAAGCTATTTCCTAGATGGTCATATAACCGTATGTCATGGGTGCCATGTGTAACGCGCAGAAGGAAGGAAGTGGAAGTGCACGGGCACAGAGTCAGAAGTGCATTGGCGCAGATTCGGGAGCGTGTTGACCAGCTGAGGAAGATCACCCGGGCGCATCAGGAAGCAGAGGCAGCGCGACCTGCGCCATGGCCTGGTGATTCAGAACCAGAAGATCAGGTCACCAGGCAGGCTCGTTGGCAAGCCAAGATAGCAGAGGCCGGCACGTACCATCTGCCGGAAGACAATTCAGATGAGGAGCTGAATCCGCCTGAGAAGGAGCCAGGACTGCACAAACTGGCCAGCATCAGACCAGAGATAGGGGTGGACGCAGGGTCTGGACGCTGGGGAGAATGGTTGGATGCAGATGTACTAGCTGCTATGGACGCGAAGGGACCCACTCTGCTGATTTTCTGGGCTTGGGTAGGCAGAGTACGAGTAAAGGTCTTGGTGGACTCTGGAGCTTCTTCTAGCTTCACTTCTGTGGAGGCCGCCAAGAAGTTTAAACTCCAGCCCAAGAAACACGAGACGCCGATGAAGGTGCAGGTGGCAGATGGCACCGTGTACGACGCCAACTCTTGCGTCCGTCCGAAGCTCACAGCCGAGACACGGAAGGGCAGTTATGCCAAACAGGTCACTCTGCGCGTCATGCCATTAGCACTCGGAGTGGACATAGTGTTGGGCGGAGACTGGCTACGAGCACAGAAGAAGGTCACATTTGACTACGCCCAGTATGGTAGCGTGAAGTTCGGACATGGGTCGCAGAAAGTAGTCATCGCGGGTTGCAACCCTGGGTCGTCATCTACAGGGTCTGGGCAGGCCATGGGACTGGTAGAGGCACAGCTTATCAGTACTAAGCAAGCCAGGAAGGACCTGCGAGCTTTGAAGAATAGTGGCGAGGAGGCGTACCTGATGTATCTGGCTCCAGATGGCACATTTAAAATGGAGGCCACCGACGACCCCAACTCTCCTTTAGAGGCCTCTGCAGCCTTATCAGAGTCATCTTCATCATCATCATCGGAGGCAGAGGGTGACAACGCTAGGCCGAGGGGGGGGGAAGTTACCTCTGACGAGGAAGGCTGCGACAGCGACAGTACAGTAGCAAGCGTAGCCACCCTAATCTCCGACAGCAGTTCGTCTGAATCTGAACAAGATGCAACGGAGCAGGAGGACTGGGCACAGGAGCAGGTGTGTGCTCTGCGACCGGTGACGTGCCCCACATCAGCGCAACCCGCTGTGCGAGATTGGGGACCTTACCCCACAAGGGCCAGATGGGAGGCGTTCCAGATGCTTCCACGAGAGCGCAGGGAGCAGGCTGCACAGCATCACGCGGAGGAATTGGAACCTGAGTGGGAAGAGGAGGCATACTGTTTGTGGAAAACAGGGCAGGCACTGCGTCTGCAGCAGGAGCAACGGAGGAGCAGAGGGGTGAACCACAGGAGATCGCGCAGAGTTAGCGAGCCAGTACTGGCAGCACCTATAGAAGCTGAGACAGGGCAAGGCAAAGATGGGTATAGCTGTTTCAGGAAAGAGGCACCAGCTGCTGCGGCGACACCTAGTGATGAGCACAGCAAAGGTGAGACCAAGGAGGCCAAGCCGGATGAGGAGGACGCAGAGGTACCACAATGGATCCTGGACGAGCTGGTGAAGCTGAAGCAGCGGTACCAGGACGTGGTGGGCATGGAGCTTCCTGAAGGCGTCGTGGACCGCGACCACAAATCGCCGCTGCGCGTGGACCCCGAGTACCGTGATGGTGCACGGCACAAGAGGTGCTACAAGCTGTCCATGGAGGAGTTGCGACAACTTCGTGGACAACTGGACGAGCTCTTGGCAAAGGGATACATCCATCCCTCGTCTTCACCTTGGGGCAGTCCAGTCCTGATGGTGCCCAAGCCCTCCAACCCCAAGGAGCTGCGACTGGTGATCGACTATCGCCAGATCAACGAGATCACTGTGAAGGACCGTTACCCTCTCCCTGACGTACAGTCTCTCATCGATGACCTGCAGGGAGCGACTATCTTCTCTACCGCGGACGCTCTGTGGGGATTCTGGCAGGTGCCCATGGAGGAGGACGCGATCGAGAAGACGGCCATGACCACGCCGTTTGGAGCTTATGAGTGGTTGGTCATGCCTATGGGGCTGTCCAATAGCCCTTCGTGCTGGCAGCGAATGATGCAGAAGTACTTGGGCCACCTGCCGTTCGTCAGAGTCTTTGTGGATGACATCATGATCTTCTCTCGCAACCCCGAGGAGCACCTGGACCACCTGCGGCAGGTTTTGGAGGTATGCCGACAGAATAAGGTCAAGTTGAAGGAGTCCAAGTTACGTTGTTTTAAACGCTCAGTACGTTTTCTGGGACACGTCATTGACCGCACAGGTTGCCGACCTCAGCAAGACAAGATAGCTTCCATACGGGACTGGCCGCGACTCGAGACGGTGAAGCACGTGCGACAGTTCTTGGGCTTGGCTGGGTTCTATCGACGGTACATACAGGGTTTCGCTGACTTAGCGCACCCTTTGACCAAGCTGACTAAGAACCTAGTGCCATGGGAATGGGGACCAGAGCAGGAACACGCCTTTGAACGCCTCAAGACCGCTCTCACCACTGCACCGACCTTGATCTTGCCCGATCAGGAAGCAGCGCATCGCGGCACCAGCCCCTTTGTTGTGCAGACTGATGCGAGTGCAGTGGCATTAGCTGGCGTGCTGATGCAGGATCTAGGCAAGGGCCTGCAACCCATAGCCTTCGAGAGTAAGCAATTCTCGTCTGCTGAGCAGAACTACCACGCAGGTGAGCGTGAGCTAGCCGCCATCCACCACTGCACTACGCAGACTTGGAGACATTACCTGATATTCACGGAGTTCAGGTTAATGGGGGATCATGCTCCTCTAAAGTGGTTATTCGCACCTGGACGGGAGCTCAGCCGACGCCAGGCTAGGTGGTACGAAGACCTGGTGGAGGTAGGAGTGCACGCCATGGAGCACGTGCCTGGACGCACACTGGTGGTACCGGACGCTGCCTCACGGCGACCGGACTACGTGCAGGCGACGGCGCGCGAGGGGCTGAAGGAGGCTGGCTATGTGGATCCGAGCACTGACCAGCCGGTGTCTGCAGAGGAGGGTAGAAGAGCTGCGGGAGCCAAGGGGAAATCAGAAGACATGGTGGCTGGCCTGAAGGTTGCAGAAGAGGAAGACCCCACTTCACCCCTGGACTTAGAGCTCAGCTCGTCGGACGAGGAGGAAGGTGAGTACCCACCGGTCAGTGAGCCCAAAGTAACCGGTAAGCTAACTCAGCTGAACGGTCTCTGGTGGGCAGAAACACCGGACTTATGGCTGGACGCTATGGTCACAGTGGAGAGGATGGCCGCGCTACCAGCAATGGCAGGAGTCCAGACACGAGCCCAGAGTGAGCAGCGACCAGCAGAGAAGCAGCAGCCAGCAGCGGTACAGCAGCAGTCCTCACCAAGGATGCAACCTGGGGAACCCCTGGTAGACAATCAGGACTGGAAGCTGATCCCGTCCGAGTTTAGTCGACTGCAAGCCAAGTACGCGAAAGTGTTGGGTGGACGGTTCCAGGTGGACGCATGCTGCGACCTCATGGGACAGAACCGGCAGGTGGACACGTTCTGGACAGATTGTCTGAAGGAACAGTGGAGGGGTCGCGTGGTGTGGTGTAACCCACCCTTCTCGGATTCCAAGGTGAGCATTGCTGACATCCTAAGACACTATGCTTCAGAGGCCCGACACGCTCCCCAGAGCACAGCCGCGCTGTTCCTGTTGCCTGACTTCCCGCAGGCTGACTGGCGGCCCCTGCTGCGAGAGTACGGAATGGAAATTGCAGAGACCATACCCCGAGTGAACGAGCAAGGGGAGCCCAACCGGATGTTCGTCTCTCCTGGCGAAGAAAGGGGACACCGTACAGCCCTGCAAGAGTTGCCCATTCCATGGCCCGTCTTGGTAGTGTTGGCTAAGCCGCAGCGAAAGCACTTTGAAGAGATCACAGCCCCAAGGGAGAGACCCTCAGCATCACCAGCGGTAACTCTCAAGGGCGCAGCAGCCAAGATCAGGGACCAGGCAGGAGTGGTGGAACCAGGCATGTTTCTGCGTGCCTTACGAGCAGAGCACAGGCGCAGTGAGTACCTTTCAGCTCTGAAGCAGGAACTACTGGCCACTCAACATCACCGCACCGAGCATTTTCGACTGGTGAGTAACATCATCTGGAGAGTGGCGGAAGGGCGCTATCAGGTGGTCTTAGCTCCCGACTCCCCTCTGAGAGAGCTGGTCTTGAGGGAGGCTCATGAAGCACCTGCAGCTGGCCACACAGGGAGGGACAAGACCCTGGACAGAGTCAGGCGACGATTCTGGTGGCCGCGTATGGATCTGGACGTAGCTGAATGGGTGAAGACGTGTGTAACCTGCCAGCAAACCCAGCCGCGCCAGGGATACCCAGCAGGCCTGTTACAGCCTCACTCTGTGCCTAGTCGATTGTGGGAAGTGGTGAGTATAGACTTTGTTACTGGGCTCCCCACGACAGAGAGAGGTGTGAACGCCTTCGCCACCTTTACTTGTAAACTGAGTAAGATGGTGCACGTGGTCCCAATGGCGTACAATGATAGCTCAGCGGAGGTGGTGACCAGAATGTTCATGGATGCGGTGTGGCGACTGCACGGAGCCCCAATGAAGATTGTGTGCGACCGGGACCCGCGCTTTCGAGATGCTCTGACCCAGGAGTTCATGCGACTGATGGGCGTGAAGGTAGCCAGCACCACCCCTTATCACCCGCAGAGTGATGGCCAGGCGGAGCGCAGTAACCACACTGTGGAGCGCATGCTGCGTTGCTACGTGGCAGAGAACCAGGAGGATTGGGACCTGTGGGTGGCTCCAGTGGAGTACGCCATCAACGACTCCAAGTCGGCAGTGACAGGGTTCTCACCGTTCGAACTGGTGTATGGACATGCGCCAGCGACTCAGTTGGACCTCTTCATGGATGCAGCTCTGGAGGGAGGCGCAAAGAGGAGGAAGGGAGGTCGCACAGCAGCGGACAAGCAGGGTACCGCTCACCAGCTGGCCAAGCAGTTCGCGCAGCAGCTGCAGGCGGCACGAGAAGGTTTGCAACTAGCTCAGCAGCGTATGATAGAGCAGTTCGATGCACGGCACCGTCTCCAACAGTACAAGGTGAATGATCAGGTGTGGGTGGATGGACAGCACCTGACGCTGCCCGGTGACAGGGGCTTGAAACCCAAGTTGCGCAAGTTGCGGCACGGACCTCTGCGAGTAGTAGAGTGTCTATACAGTGATCGACAGCAAGAACTGCCAGTACAGGACCGAGGAGCCCCGTCAGCCTACAGACTGGAGCTGCCTGTGCACTGGAAGGTACATGACACTTTCACTGCAGACAGGCTCAGCCCAGTACAGTCAGGCGCAGATCACTTTGTTAGCAGACGGGAGGAGATGGCACCACCGCCAGTAATGGTAGAAGGGCAGAAGGAGCGCGAGGTGGAGCGCATCATTCGCACGCGCTTCAGAAAGCTAGGCGGAAAAACTGGCGGGTCAGTACAGGAGTGGTTGACTAAGTGGAAGGGTTTACCACACAGTCACAGCCAGTGGCGGACTCGAGAAGACCTGGAGGGCAAGGGAGGCAGGCTGGAACCTCTGAGAGCCTTTGAGGCTGATGAGGAGAAGCAGAGGAGGGCTCCAGAAAAGATTCGTAGGGAGACGCACGGCCAGCAGCAGGAGCAGAGGGCTCAGCTCATGGCAATGAGAGCCCCCACTCCGAAGGTTTACAGTAAGGGTGCCAGCCAGGTGTACCAGCCACATCTCACAACAGTGCAACACCCTGTGAGAATCCTCGTCCTCTTCTGTGGGACTGGATCTGTGGAGCAACAGTTCCAACGGCAGTTCGACGGCTGCGAAGTGGTGACAGTGGATATTCTTCCCAAGTGGCAAGCAACATGCACTGAGGACATTCTCCACTGGAACTACAAGCTGTACCCCCGACACCACTTCGACGTGATCTGGGCGAGCCCACCATGTAAGGAGTACAGCAAGGCCAAGACTATAGGAGTACCAGATCTGGAACTGGCTGATCGACGAGTGAAACGTACCCGGCAGATCATCGAGTACTACGATCCAGCATACTACTTCATTGAGAACCCAGCTGGGGATGCACTGCGAGGGCTGCACACGCGACCTGTGATGAAGGGGTTACCCGATCCTCACCCCGTCTCCTACTGTAGGTATGGGACACCTTACATGAAACCTACACATATCTGGACGAACGCCGTGCTACCCGTACCCCTGCTGCAGTGTACTCAAGCAACGCCATGTCCCGCGAGAGCTGTGCTGGGAAAGCACGAGAACACATCGCAAGAAGGAGTTTCAGCGTCCAGAACACGAGGCATGGGGTCAGCGCAAGCAGTATACGCGATTCCCCGCACCTTATTGCACCATCTGTTCTGTGGACTGAAGTTGGGCAAGCGCATGAGCGAGGAAAGTGCAGCAGCTATCATGGACCTCATCGCCACCCTGACAGCGCAGACGGATGAGATCTCGATGCAGGAACAAGATACTGGGGTCTAAAACCCTCAGGGCGCAAAGCAGCGCAAGACCCGCAAAGCGAGAAAAGTACCAGGGCGACAGAACCGTTTAAGCGTTGGCAGCGTAATTCGGGGACGGAACCTAGGGAAACCTCCAGCGCGGAAGGGGACTCAGACCCAAGGACTGAGGGGCACGGGACCCAAGAACCCGAGGCTTAGAAGCCAGGGGGACTCAGACCCGAGGACTGAGGGGCACGGGACCCGAGAACCCGAGGCTTAGAAGCCAGCATCACTGTGCATGTTTGTTGATCCCCAGACAATGTAAATACAGGCGAACTCTAACGCTAGCGAGGACGTAAGCGCGCGCCTAAAAGGGGGGGAGAGTTGTGCTAGGGTAAGTCACGAGACAGTATGATGGCGCGTCAGAGCTACGAGTGACGGGTACGATGACAGTCATCAGTGACAGGCATTTATGTGACCAGATGACAAGGGGGTCTGACAGAAATGACTGACAGAAATACCTGACCCGAAAGTGAGTTTTGGTGGGAAAACCAGCAGTCAGAGAAATTGGAGGGAAAGCTGGTATGGCCTCCAATATTGCCAAGTCAGCACAGTTATAATTATTCAGAGTGATATGGAGTGGCTCGGAATACAGTGATGATATAACTGGGCTAGTCGGCAGATTCTATGATGTGACTGTTCGAGTTCTCATGAAGTATGATGGGACCTGACAGGAGTCGACATCGAGTGAAGTTCGAAAGTCGAGATCGGAAACCATGGCATAAAGCAGCCGAACAGGCTGAATAATACAGTTTTGAATTTGTTACTGAACAGCCACACCTGGCTTTTGTAACTCCGACATTTAAGAAAGATCCGATTCACATATATGTATCTTGCTTACATCCATACATATCTCTTGCAGGCTTGAACTAGGTTCCCTGTATTGTTAAGTAGACTTAGAAGCTCTTAGAGAGCACCCCCGAACATAATGAACGCCTTCCGCCTCGAAACGCGCGCCCTGAGCCCTGACCGGGGCGGAAGGCATTCATTAGCTAATGAACGCCTTCGGCCTCGAAACGCGCGCCCTGAGCCCTGACCGGGGCGGAAGGCGTTCATTAGCTAATGAACAGTTTCGTCTTGTCCCAGGCTGCCAGGAGAACGGATGTGCAGCGTGCTGCCGAACGCGCCCTTCAAGGACCTAGTGGCTCCAGAACGTATACTGGAGCGGGCGCTAATGTGGATATGTCTCAAGTGGCCACCCCATCTGAGGCAAGGAAGGCAGCCGAGGTGGCTGCACATGGGTGGCACGCTAAGCTGACAGTGGAGCATGCAGCAACGATGGATTATGAGGAGAAAGCAAAGCTGTGCAGGCAAATCGAGATGGAGCACCGGTGGCCGAATCCCATGTCGACCGACGAGGCGGCGGAGCAAGGGAGTGTGTTTCGTCTCCCCATTGAATGCCTGTACCACGCGACGGGGTACGAGGCCTGCCGGGATCAAGAGAGGGGCTAGGTGAACGAGATCAAGTCCAGCAGGAAGGAGAACCCGTGGGCCCCTTTCAATGCGGGTCTTGTTGCGATCGACGATGTCAAAACCCGTGCCGAATTCTCCCTGAAAAAAGCTCTGAAGGGAGAATACAGAGGCAAGGTTTTTGGGCACCAGCACTGTTATCAAGCCACCGACGAGTGTCACGAGGAAATCCCGTTGGAGATAGCCTTCGCGTTCTTCGAGAGCAAGATCTACATCGGTCTCACGCCTGACATGATTCGGTTCTTAGGCGAGATGCAGAACCAAATCGACCAGAAGACGAAATAAAGGCAAAGACAACACTCAGTTCATGCAAGGGCTTCGTTCGACCCTTTTCGAAAAGCATGGGGTCGTGTACAAGGTTTACCGAGAAGCGTTGATCTCCGAGTTCGTCGCCAGCGTCCCCGAGGACACCGAACGGGGTACCTCTTATCAACCTGGGTATTACGAGGTCGGAGGGCTGGTGCAAAAAATGGCGGAGTTCGAATCAGAGCATGGATTTTCAGTCCCGGATCCCGAGAAATATCCCAAGGGATTCCAGTACATCGAGGATGTGGAGACGTCTGAGCGCGAGGGAGACCCTGAGACCCTCCCTGAGGTAGAGGTGACGGTGAAGACGCTGGACGATGACATCAACGCTCACCTCGATCGGGTCACAAGTTGGTACCCCGTAATGTCTCACTTGAACCAGTCGATGGAGACGCATTTGAAGGAAGTAGCGATGTCCAAGCATTCTGTGTTCGGCGGCACGCAAATCAACCACTACTTCATGCACTGGACAGTTGCCAATTTCCGGCCGCAGACGTGGGACCTCTGCGTTAGCATCATGGAGGCTTACAGAAGGTTTGACCTGAAGGGCATGAAAAACTCTTTGGCTTCGAAGACCAAAAAGCGCAAGGCCTCATCTTCGCCCGCTAAGGGACCCGCCAAGAAAGCTGGCAAAAAGGGCACCTCCAACCGACAGGTAAATTACTTTTTACTTCTGCTTCAAACAGTGTTTACCCCCCCAAAGCATCCTTTTCTATATTTTAAGACATGCTAAAAATGTTTTTTTTACTTACAGATGGAAGACGAGGTGCAACGAGGAGGCGGGGACCACGGAGCGGGCTCGTCTAAAGGGGCAGGCATTTTGGTGGAAGAAGCTCAGTTTCTCCACAATGCCAAATCCATGGGTATGACGTTCTGGATTAACTTGGGCGGCTTGGCGGGGGAGGCGGAGTTCGACAAGGTGGACACGTATCTGCGCCAGATTATCAACAAGGAGTTGTCAGTAAAAGAGGGGGGCCAGATGATAAGCCAGTTCAAGAAGGAACGCATGGTGCAGAAGCACTTGGTGTCCGCGGCGGGATTGCAAAACTGGGACGAATTCAAGGCCGAGTTCACCCCCTACTGGAGCTCCCAAGAGAAAATCGAGTCGTTGATCGGCTGCTTACCTTCAACTCAGGGGGGAGCGCGCCGGGGGGAGTCTGGGGAAGTTCCGCACGCGATCTTGAATTACGTCGAGAACGCGCGGGCGAATCTCAAAGAAGCGCAGGCGCCACGCACGGCGCACATCCAAGGCTTGCAACAGATCGAGGTGAAAGTCGACATCAAACTCTATCGGGAGGCGCGGACCGAGGGGCCGGAGCCTAAGGTTCCAGGAGAGGCAGGCCTTGAGGACGACGAGCCCACACATGAGACGAACGTGCCGATGTTCCCTCGTTGGAAGATCGTCAAGGGCAGCATGAACGATATGAAGGACGTCCCGAGGCTGCCCTTCACGGGGACGATCATCGACTGCAATTACGCCCTTGACAAGGAGAAGACTCCCGACGCGATGACCAAGGAGGAGGTGCAACCGTTCCTGGAGTCTTTCAACGCCAAGACCACCGCCCCGGCATGGACAGTCGCTATCTTTTGCGGTTTCGTCCAACAAAACGATTTCCTGGAGGTGATTGACAATTACTGCTCCGGCCGCGCGTAGCGGTTCTTCTGGCACAAGCAGAACGTGAACATGAACCCAACAAGACTGTACGCTACAATGACGTTGAATGTGGCGTCCTGGGGTACCATGTAAAGAGCGATGCCCAGGGGGAGTCTTCTAAAAAGCCGGAGTGGATGTTCAACTTTGATTTTGGAGAAGGTGAACGTGTGAGCCGCGCGTCACTTTTGCGCGGCTTCCCGGTTGTGCACCAGATGTTCAAACGCGACAGCAAAGTCGTGAATAACCATCAGAAACCCCAAGCTCTGTTGATGGAGCTGATCCAGTGCCACATGCTCGGTGACAATCCGGGCAAGAAGGATGAGAACGGCCATCCACTCAACTGGATTCTCGACGCTTGCTGCGGCGTCGGCTCGACGTCCATGGCCGCCATGAGGTGTGGTATGAACGCGATCGGCTTCGACCACGACCAGTACATGGTCAGCTCTGCGCAGCAACGGCTGATCAATTTCGACGCCGAGCCCGATCAGCATGCCGAGTTGAAGCCCAAATCGAAGAACGAACCGACGGCGAAGGGGAAGGAAGCAGCCACTGCCGAATCTGAGGAAGAAGACTTAGATGAAGATGAGGAAGATGAGAATGATGAATAAAATAGTAGGATTTGTCGACCGCCCTGACTGATAGTATCAGTCATGCCTCGACGGTATAGGGTGAAAATTACTCTACTCGTAAACATTTGAATAAAGAATGATACATGTATGCATATTTCGGTGTTTTCATTGTACGCATACTGCACTTTTCTACCGTGTTGCCTTTATGTATCCCTATTTCGCGCATAAATATCACTAAACCCTGATTTTTATGAAATATATATAAATCCGAAAATGACATATGATAATGTCATTTTCATCGAATAGTGTGTTATGAGGCTAAAGGGGTCAGAGTGCAATACTTCAAGTGTGGCTACAGCTTGCATAGTGCGATGTGCGTACTTTACCGTCTAATCTCTCCTGATACACCGCCAAAGTTTAACAGCACGCAAAACAAATATATCAATTTGAGCATATATGGTAGTGGCGTGCTGATTTTCTTAAACTGTGCAAAACCTAATTTCGAATTCCGGTCAGCGGAAGAGGAGCTTGCCACTCGACCGTGTTTACAACTTTAGATCATCATTGTATACACGCGGTTGACTGTATGCAGGCTCTTCACTCGTTGCTTTTCATCCAATCATCGATTTTGAGTGATGTTTATATTCATCAAAATACTCATATAGGGTACCAATTAAAACATGGCACGCATCATGAAGATCCAGATCGGAGGGCACAGCTTGCTGACGACGCAAGTACAATTACCGTATCTCATAATCACTCGGTATACATAAATGGAATCCATACAACTAATATATTCCGGATGTGCGATAACCTATCATGCTATCAATTTAAAGTAGACAAAAATCTGGTATTTCGGATACGATTGTTTGAGTTATATGAATTATAATTTCAAAACATTTCGATATTCTCTGATACAAAGTTTTCTGCACCGCCAGACGTCTTAACCCCTAAACCGTCATAACTATTTTTGGTTTTGGTTGAAGTCAGTGTTTTCCATATAGTCGCCGCATACGAAGGCCGATTTGCGTTTTGAGCATACCGCTTAAAACGTATTTCAAAGGCGCATCGTACTGCATTGTTCAAAATTGAGCATCGAGTGAAAATGCGATGTCACCAATGAATGTATATCTCACGCATTGCGGCGCTGAATTCGTATCCACTGCCCCGTGCAAACCCTAATCGTGACCCTAACATGTTTTGCATAACGCATAGCTATGTGTTGAAGATGTAACGTGACCTAAATAGGGTTGAACATGCGTATTTATACGCGCAAACAATAACCGTGTGTTGTGTCAAACGATTTTCACACTCTCCATCGTTAGATCTTGGAAGCAAGCGACAGTTTTGAAAAACATTGGGCACGCAGTTTGATGCGCATCAGGGAGACCTTTTCAAAACTGTTTTCAAAAGCTTTTTTGGATTTAGGACGGCTTGATAAATCAATTTTAGGTACCCTTGGGTCATATATGACCCAGGAAACGGTTTAAGGGTTAAAGTATGCGCGTGAATCTACGTACATGGTTGAGGTGAAGGTATAGCGAAGTTCATGATTCTGAGATGGGAATGGAGATCCGCGTGGTTGCGAGTTGTTTACCCTAATATTCATGTGTTTGCAGGTTTTGGCAGGTGGTTTCCTCTTGCCAGACCATCTACGAAAGTGGCTTACGAAAGTGGTTTTGAACCAAGGTTTGTTTACTCACCAAAGTGTACTCGGTCGATCCGAGTATTATCTAAATACATAATAAGATCCGCCTTCTCGAGATTTTCCCGACGATATATCATACGCTCACTCGGGTCGACCGAGTACACTTTGGTGAGTACCTGAACGCTTTCGTGGAGTCACTAAACAGGTTTGGTGAGTCACGAACATGTGCTTCCACTTTCGTGAGCCACTATCGTGAGTCCACCTCACCAAAGTGGTTCACAAGTCCCGAGAAAGATCCCGGGTGTCGCCGGAGGACCTGGTCATCATCGAAGCTGGACCTATGAGAGCTTTGTTGCGTAGCTAGGGGATACCCGTGCCACGTACCTTCCTTCCGTTCCCCGACCTCCTTATTTTGCGATCTAGCTGGATAAAATGCAAACCCAGAATCTTCGATGCTGATTTTAGCGCACGCCCACCCCAATCCCGCAATCCTGATCGCCCCCCGTAATCCAAATCGGGGTCCCAAGGTCGTGAAAAACGGGGCCTCGAGCCCCATATGTAACCAGCCCCCTCCCCCCGCCCCCACATTCCCCCTCCCCCCGCCCTCCCAAGGTGGTGCGGCCTCCGACATCAATCCCCTGGCTTCCCCTTGGCGACATTTTCCCTGGCTAGGAGCTGCGAAGCGAACCGGGTGATATGCGTGACGCGTCGACAACGCTATATGTTGTTGCAACTCCGCAATGCCATGCAGTCCTGCTAAGGGACAATGCACGTGATTATCAAGCTCATAACGATTATCGGACAGCATGGTTGTTTCGGGGAGTTTCCACCGCGCGGTTGGTCAGCAGGGATAATGATAGACTGGCACTGGTGCGAAGCTCCGTGGTGAAGTTTACAAGGATAATTATCCGCCTCGGATGTCCGATTAACACTCAAAAGGCGATACTTCATACGGTATAGCTGATATTCGCAGGCTTGTGGGTAGAGCTCGCTAAAAGGGGCACAGCTTTCGCGTTACTCATCCATTTACGCCCATCTTGAAGGTTGTAAGAGATGGGTGGCATACCTACTTGTGGATACGTCCCCGGGGTTTAAAATCAATCCTTACTATGCGCAACGTCGCAGGTTACACACGTCATGGACGAGGCGTTTGCAGTGGAGCAGAGAAAATTCCTTCTTTTCGGCTAGGACAACAGGTGATATTTGAGTGTTTGGTGACATTTTTGTCAAAGAAATAGTTTCGCATGTGTGTATACTCAATGGGGATACCATATACGCCTCACCGGGGTGCCTAATGCATCCACAATGTGCCGAAACGTAACTACATGTACAATAGCTGGTATTCATACTGTATTCCCCATATCGCCTTTTAAGTGTTAAGGATTTTGTGGGGAAACACAATTAACAGGCACTTTCCTTGGCGGGGGGTGGGGTGGGGTAGACCCCCATCCCCCTTTAACCGAAACTAACCCCCAGGCGCCTAGGCAATTCAGTTCAGTCCGGTTGAGATCGCAATTCAGACAAACTCAGACAAAAATGCAATTCGAGCACATTTCATTCCTCGGACAATAATGGTACGTATATACATGCTACGCAAGGTTGGGACCCGCCGCGCGTGTTGGCGCCCGCGATATCGAGCTGAACGGTGATGACGTCCGGCAGTGTTCATAGCAATGTTCATAATTCTTATATAGCCCGGTGCCTTGTTTTCGTGACTCGGTTCCCTGTTGTCAAACGGCATACTAGCCCGGTGGCTTAAATTTGATTCCAAAATAGCCCGATCCTGGCTTCAATTTAATTCCAAAATAGCCCGGTGGCTTCAATTTAATTCCAAAATAGCCCGGTGGCTTCAATTTAATTCCAAATGAGCCCACAAGTTGAGCGTCAGCGACATTCGAGGTCGTCATGAGGATGAAGATATTCTGCATCGAGCGTGGAGAGCAGCAAGAGCTTAAAGTGGAGTGGGCGACTGGACAATACAAACCTGATCGGCGTTGTTAGAGCACACCTCGTCACTCAGCGCAGCCAAAATCTGGGTACGCCACCTTTGCAATATCGAGCTAAATGCCATGCAATGGCGGGAGATCGTACGGCGCCCGGGCTGAATAGGAATAATATACGAATTCCCCGCGGGCCGAATCAAATTTGAAGTATTGCCACCGGGCTATCTTACAAAGTTTTATGTGAAACGGGCCATCTTGGAATTTTTTGATAAGGCAATGGGCTATCTCAGCTAGGTTGGCGAAAACGTCCCTCCCCCTCCCGATTAATCACGCGATTAATCGTATTCGGCCCCTTCCGATTGATCTTTGCCGATTAATCAAGTTATTATTATAATATGATATGATATATATATATACAATATATGATATATACTGTTTTATATTTATCAAGGTCTATCTGTCTTACGCAAGGCCGACTTTACACAAAACTTCTGATTTTCTAGATCGTGAGACATATACAAATTAAGTATGCGCTTAAGTATGGTTAAGTATGGGAGACAACTGAGCGGTATCGACCACAACTTTTCAATGCCGGGGTCGATTGCATACCCGGAGCGCAATATGTTTAAATTGCTTCGTGAGCAACATGTTTACCGAATAAAAACATTTTCGGAAGTTTTGTGTAAACTGTGAAGTCGACCACGAGGTGAGTCCGATGTGGTTGGGTTTCATCCCAAACTAGGTTGCCCTAGACTTCCACATCTCAAAAGAGCGCGTCCCTCCTCGGCATCCATCGGAACACCTGCGACACGCCCAATATTGTGAGCTTACACATCAACAAAAACAAAGTGAAATTTAAAAGGCAGTCGAACATCTAAGTAATCCCTGCGCATAATACATCAGTCACAGCACCGTTCGCCCCACAAGGCGAAGGAACGTTGAGAAAATTATAAGCAGTGATCGTTGGTGCGCCGTCTTTATCGCATGTGTGCAACGGGTTGACTTTCTGATGCTGTGACGAAGCAGTGTCGCTTATGCCAGTGACGGAGTGACTGCTGGACGTCATCACCGTTCAGCTCGACATCGCGAGATGACACACGTTGTAATTAATTCTCATCCTGCATTCGACTGTCTCTAGAGTCTAACGGAAAACTAAACCCGATCGGTGACCAACGGTGACAAGTGACACATAGTGACTCTTGACCCGAGCTACTACGGAACCTATGGGTCTGACCAAGGCGTACACCGGATATTCCGGGAGGGCTGCCGACCAGATTCCAATAAAGTTTGATAACGCCAACAACTTTTATCAATCACGACGTCACGAACATTCTCTAGAGCAACTGTATCGTTCTAAAGCAATTTTAGTCATGTTTGCATTGTCACCACTCCTAAATCAGTACCGGTACTTGTATGCTAACGTTTTTTTTTGTTGGACGTATATTTCAACGATGAACTCACGTGTATCAAATCACTGATACAAACATCATGCGGGCTCCGTATGAAGATTCTGTCGTGTAAGACGGGGAATGCGTAGAAACTTGCAATGTATAAGAGGCTCGTTCACGCGCGTATACTTCTAAAGAGGGCAAATAATGTTTCACACACTACCACCCATGGCGTTTGTTGCAGGGGGTTGGCACCGATCTTGTACGTGGTGACGGTGGATAACCGTGGCGATGACGGTAGAGCCGATGCGGATCCGCGCGTTATTTCCAGCGAGTGTCACGTTTCATGAGCCACAACCTGCTGACAATGTGATGGCATCAACAGGGTAGTCTAGCGAATTGTTCGTACCAGCATTTTGCTGATCTGATGGAGGGTGCATACGTTTTCTAAAGACTAAATTCCATTAGATCCAACAAATAGGAATTTGCCGTTTTAGAAATGTGTCGTCACGGCGCAGGCGTTCATTGTTTTATCTATTTTAATGTTTAGATTCAATTTCAAGACCGATTTTGCAAGAATTAAGATCGCTGCTTGTCGCAAACATGCGGTTCAACAAAATAGATACGGCTCGCGAAATGCTTATTTCCTAAATACGGGCGTCGATAACTAAAAAGTCGTCCAGTTTCCATTGCTATATTTTCCATTAAAAACTTTATCACCATAAAAACCTCTGCACTTGGAATGCTATCGCCAGACGTGGGCAATATGTCATAGCCGAACAGTGCTATCAATGTTATAAGCAGTGGGATCTGTCTTTCCAACGGTATGACCTTTCATGCCAAAGATAACGCAGGGAAAGGTCTGCAAGCACCACACCACTTCGACATTTGTCGAGTCGCCCAATCTTCTTACATGCGCACTACTCACAAGCTTTGTCCGAGCCACGTACATAACTCCTCCACATTCTTAACATCAAGTTCACCTTTCCCTTCCTCCTTCAGCCGTTCGCCTAGTTGAGCAACACCGGCCATGGAGTATGGGCAACCCACGAGTCCTTTCTCCAGTCGCTCAATAAATGCCACATTTAAGGCATCACTGAACACCTTCACTTGAGTAATGACCCCCTTAGATGCATTCAGGTGGATGTCAATCCCCCCCCAGTCGAATTTGGTCTCTAGATGGTGGCTCATGTCTGGATCCTTCCCGAATCTCCAGTCTGTATTCCGCAAGCCTGCCTCGAGCTCTTGAAGTTCGGGAATGCGCCTCAGATCCTCCACATCCAACATCTCCACCTCACACCTGTCACCACATCAGTCTTCAAATGCGTGTGCTGCATTCCAACCAAGTCGGGGCTTGCCCTTACAGAATGTTTGGTTCTCGGCTAGCCACGCACGCTTTGGATTCCGACAATTCACACTGAGCTGTTTTATACAATTACATAAAACCAATGGATATCCTGCTCTTAGGTAAGGGCACGACATCAGGCCAGCACCCAGCTGGCGACACAAAAGCATTTCATTAGCAACCACGGGCGCCATTTCCATTCTGGGAACGTAAGGCGCACCTAATGCCATGGGAAGCGAAGAAGCTCTCGATGAGTGCATCACTCAGGGTATCATGGTCAAGACCAGGGCTAAGCTCCCGAAGATTCATCACCCGAGCGCGCACACTGGCGATGCCCTTGCTTTCAAGCTTCGCCTTGTTAGGATTAAGGTAGTTACCGAGCGCTGCCATGTCCACATCCACAAGCAGCGTGCCGTGGTGCAGCGTCGTATGACGAGCGTGCTTGAAGGCTGCGCCAGATACCTGCGTGCACACCCCATATTCCAAGTGACCTGATCAACCTTGCTCATGGTTCCCTCATGCAGCATACCAAACCATGCCATACCAAGATAGCCATATGTATATACGTATATACATAGAATAGGGTTTGCATCAGTGCGGCTGCTGCCGCAGTTAAGGACACCACAGTATGTTCGCGAAGAGCTCTAGAACAAATTGGGTATCGTGCAGCCTCTACATTAAAAGTGCCTGCGCCGCGTGCAACTTCGAGATCAAACGCCACGTCTATGAACTATTGTGGTTGTACTATTGTGCTTAGAGGGACCCTATTGAGGCAGCTCCGAGTTCCCTTGAGGATCGCTTTTCCTTCGTTCTTCCAGGCAGCTGCTCAGCCTACACTACAGTGGCCACAACCTGCTGCAGGGTAAGCGTCAACCAAACGGCTCGGTGGGACGGCGCTGCCTTACTTTGAGGCTATCAACCAAACGGCTCGGTGGGACGGGGCTGCCTTACTTTGAGGCCCATCAACCAAACGGGCCGCGGGGACGGCGCCGTGTCTACTTGAGGCTATCAACCAAACGGGGCTCGGTGGGACGGCGCTGCCTTTACTTTGAGGCTATCAACCAAACGGCTCGGTGGGACGGTGCTGCCTTACTTTGAGGCTATCAACCAAACGGCTTCGGTGGGACGGCGCTGCCTTACTTTGAGGCTATCAACCAAACGGCTCGGTGGGACGGGCACACTTACTTTGGAGGCTATCAACCAAACGGCCGGTGGACGGCGCTGCCTTACTTTGAGGCTACTTCAACCAAACGGCTCGGTGATGGAAGGCTTCCATTGAGGCCATCAACCAAACGGCTCGGTGGGACGGTGCCTTACTTGAGGCTATCAACCAAACGCTCGGTGGGACGGCACTGCCTACTTGAGGCTATCAAATCAAACGGTTTCGGTGGGACGCATAGTCTTTACTTTGAGGCTATCAACCAAACGGCTCGGTGGGACGGCGCTGCCTTACTTGAGGCTATCAACCAAACGGCTCGGTGGGACGGCGCCGCCTTTACTTTGAGGCTATCAACCAAACGGCTCGGTGGGACGGCACCGCCTTACTTTGAGGCTATCAACCAAACGGCTCGGTGGGACGGCACTGCCTTACTTTGAGGCTATCAACCACGATGTCGTTGCGGCCGGTGGGCTTGGCGTCAATGCCAAAGTGTTTGAGCGCCTTGACCACGATGTCATTGTTGCGGGGAATGTTATCCGCGTCTTTCGGCGAGATGAAGGTGAAGATGCTGTTCCCCAAGTCTTGGTACACCGCGCCGCCGCCGCTCTTCCGGCGGACCTGCAGCCCCCGGCGAACTCCCCTCACACACCCTTCGCGACACATTCGCCCTCACCCTGCCGACATGCGCAATGGACACTTGGTTCCCAAACCCTGTCACCATGTTGAGTGGGCACCAAGGTTTGACAACGCGCTCTGTCTTTATATCTCTGCTCTGGAAGAAGTTTTCTCTGCTTTTGTCTCAGACTGGTGACATAGTACACAGTTGCTCTCAGACTGAAGCATAAATTTTACTTGAATACTCCATTCACATCCTCTCATCTCAGGTTAGCATAATAACCCTGACCGTGGTTACACTGCTTTTGTTTTCCGTCTCTGGCTTCGTATCGTGAACATAACCGTCTCATTGATCCATCTCGCTTTCTTTAGCCCCCATCCTCTCAGTTCAATATGGAAACTCCAAAGTGTTTCGCGTCCTATCAGCGTCCGCGTTTCCTTATGATGACTCTATACGTCTCTCACGCTCCCAGTCTCCACGCGAACATCAATCTGAGGCGCACTCAGACTCTCAACAAATTGACTCAATATTGCACTTATGCTTCGTTTGCAACCTCGGCTTCAAATTCGCGAACAGCCTCGGCTTTTGACTCGGTTTTGGACTCGGGCACATTCTCGGCGAATGGCTTAGTGACATCTCGGTGACAGCGTCGGGGACAGATCCAAGGTCTCGATTGCAGGCTCAGTTACAGCTTCAGCCACACCCCAGGTCACAGGTTTTGGGGAGGTAAAGTGGGTTCGCACGAGATTGACCCCTTCGCTGTCCATGCGCTGAACGTGGCACTCTTTCCACGCGTTTTGGAAGCGACCAATTATGACGCTGGGTCCGTTGCGCCACAGGAAGAGCGTGTGCACTCCGGCGTCGCCTCGCGTGAATAGCCATTCTTCAGTCGCCAAGTTAAAAAAAGGATCCTGCGATCCACTTTTGTACACCCGAACCTGCACTCCAGGCTGCTCGTTCGTGCCCTGTATTTCCTGCTGAGCAGCGCCTTGACAGAGTATATGCGTGCGTAGAGTTCGCATATGCGTGGAGGAAGGCGTGATGTCAAGACGTAATGGTTCGGGCCGCGGCGAGAACACGCTCGGCGCGGCGAGAAGCCGCTGAAAGGGTGCTCTGCAGCTCGGATACCTGGTGTTACATGCCCCGGACGTGGAGTGAATTTCACCACCCAAGCGCTTTCTTCGCAGCGCAATACAGAAGGTGTTTTCAAAGTCCTTTACCAACAAGTAGCAGACAAAACATATGCACAAATTCGAGGAAGAGAGGCCAACTCGCAGGGCACGAATGACAAGTCTGGACACTGTCACACAGCTCAAAAAGCTTTCGTGTTTGCCGCGCACCAAGGAAGCGTGCCTCTCGCCGCGCGCCACAGGCCAGAGGCCACACTTGACGCCATTTGAGTCGTAGCGACTTGAACAGAAGTGAATAGATCAAGTTTAGCGCCTAACGAAACAAACTATCCCTGGCGTCTTGTGAAAGCGGCGAATACACCATTCGCATAAAAAAACTCCATCACAAAACCTCAAGGGCCGTGATCGCGGTGCATAATTCTCTGATTCTATGGGTTCGGCTTTCCAAGCCAATCGAATGAAATCATTTGAGAAATCATCTGTTATCCAGTTATGTGTTCACACGCTTACTCGACACTCAACTCGAACTGTTCCAGTCGAGTGTTCATGTTGTTCAACTGACGTGTGTGAACCGCGAGACTCGATCGATCGAGGATCCCAACGCAAGATAAGAAGATTAAGGTAATCCGACGAACACAGAACAAAAAAAAAAGCTACCATTAGAGCCCTCTATCGATTATGTTTACATTATGTTACCATGTGCATGTAGATGTTACGATACAGTCTCAGTGTGTGTGAAGACATGGGGATAGGGTACCTACCACACAGGGGGAATTCAGCGAAAACCGGGGGAATTCAACCTACACCATAAGAGGGATGAAAATAAGCACGGTATCATACGATACTAATCTCGCGTTGATAGAGTTGGCAAGAGCAGCGGCAACTCACACACACCGAGGAAACAGATCTCGCGCTTGGAGTCTGGGGCTCTTGCAGAGCGAGCGGCGGATTGTCAAGGGTTTGCGGCTGGGTTGCAGTGCAGTGCCGATGCTTTCCACACTGATTCTTCCAATAGCCATTTTCGCGAGCACTTTTAAATAATATCACAAAAGACTACAACTGTTGCGGATTTTTTGCTATCAGCTATGCTGTGCACGTCGATCATGTCTTACTTAGTGAAGTTACTTGCGAGAAATTGCACCCTTCCGCTTCGCCGTGACGGATGACGTGACATCCGATCGGTCATCCTGAATACGTGACACGGCGCGGCGCCGGCGGGCCGGTTCAAACGATGGGGATAGCCTACTTGTCCGGAATTCTGACTGTCGATTCCTGATGATCTAACGGAGATGAATGTGGGGATAGGGGGATAGGAATTCCCCCGTGTGGTACCTCTTCCAGCACCACCGCTTCCACTTCCCTCGCCATAAAGAATAGAAAGACATCATCATCACCTGTCACGAGTTAGGCAAACAGGAACGAATCCCTCGCCTGGCACACACACCACAGCCGAGCGGCCTCTAGCATAGGTGACAAGGCGAAATCAGAGCGAGATGACACCCAAAACAATTCGCGGTATGTTTGTCACCGAAAACCGCGTTGTGGCCACCCACTGGCGCTCGCCACGGGCGATACAACAACTTGCGAGAGCTAGGCGAGCCCCGCCTATTACGTGCACGGCAGACGCGCGGAGAACACGTCGGAAAGAAAACGTCGAGGGCAACGTATTTGTAGATGATAGCTGCATCAACTGCGATGCTTGTCGATGGATGGTGCCTGAAGTGTTTTCATATGTTGATGGACAATCAGCAGTGACCAGGCAGCCAGAGGGGGAGGCAGAGTTATTCGCGGCCTTGCAAGCGACAGTTGCATGCCCCACAGGATCGATTAGAACTGAAAAACGTGAAGATATGGCGAAAACCGCTGCCGGAAGCTTTCCTCGACTTATGCCCGATGCAAGTGAACTAGGGTTAGATGTGTACCACCTCGGTTATCACAGTGCAGAAAGCTATGGCGCCACGCCATACTTAATTAACGACAAGGAAAGCGGTATCAACATACTAATTGATACCCCGCGATACAATAGCAAGCTGATAACTACCATAAAGGAACGCTTCGGTGGTGTGGACTATATCTATCTCACACACGTGGACGACATTGCTGAGCACGTAAAATTCGCCGACGCGTTTGGTACACAGACTTTAACCGTCTCGAATATTCTGCTCCGTTAAAAAGTGCGTATTCTTGTAGTGTATGAGTTCTGTTTTCTGTTTTCTCTCAGGGGCCAAACGCGTGATCCACGAGAGCGAGGCGCACGCGGAGTTGGCGATGACCAGTTATTCCGGAGCAGGCATAGAAGAATGTGAAATAAAGCTCGAAGGCCAAGGACCGTGGGAAGTCTTTCCAGGTATTGTGTCCATCGTGCAAAACCTGCCGGAAGTACTGAAGGGTGCCGTTACGTTTCTTAGGTTTCAAGAAAAGGAGAATACCCGTTTGCCTTCCTTCAAAAGTTTCGACGAATGCTTGTCGACTGAAGCGACACGTCTTCCATAATTTCCGCGGTTATTTATACAGCAATCACAGTCCCCTATTGATATCAGCGTGTTTATCACTCGTCCAAGCGTTCTGTCGTTGATTCCGTCATGGGTCTGATTTTACAGGCGTTTCTGCTAAAGTATATTACCAGCCAGGCCATACCATAGGTCACACGGTTTTAGTATATAAGGACACTGTGGCATTTACGGGAGACCACTTAGCAAAGGTCCGTCAGACTGGAAATCTGGATGCTTTCACCGCCTACTGCAAATTCAGGTGACCTCTTTTTCTTGTTGCGACAGCTGATCGCACGCTCTGTTTGACTCAAACTCCAGACGCCGGATGCCAAATTGTTTCTTCTTCAGCACAGCTGCGTGAATAGAGTCTCTTCTTCGGCAAAGCCCAAGCGCTTTATGCCGTGCGCACCGATCGCCGCGTACCGTTGGTCTCTTTTTACGAAGGGATATTTCAGAATGGTGTGCACTCCATCATTTGATGCGGCTTCGTTGGCCAAGTACCATTGGCGCTCTTCTGCTTGAGCTTGTTGTGCCTGCTGTATGAAAATCTCTGAAGGCCTCTAGTCAGTATGTTTGCCTTGGTGATGCTTTCACCATCACCGGTTGCACACTTAACTGTTATGCTGCTGGCGCAGTTTGGAGGAGCAAGCGAATTCCCTGGATATTTTAAATGAGGAGGTTGGCCGTACAGTCAAACTCGTGCTCCCCGGACACGGACGTGCCTACCGAACGGATTTTCTCTATGATGATCTTCATGAAGCTGTGCAGCGAATGAGAGCAGACCTTGACGAAGGTATTGTTAGGCAAACTTCCAACTAGTGCGTTTATCGCTGGTTTGTGGCGTATGGCTGAGATGATTATCGATGTTTTCCAGCGCGTGTTCCGTATATTCTGCAGAACCTGTGTGGCGGTCGCTTCAGATAGGTGTTCACAGATATGCATTAAATAAAACAACTATAATATGGGTTCACACAGGTTGCAGACGATCGACGAAAGTCTGTTTGCAGTCTGACTGAAACCCAAATAAGTCCACTTAAAACCCAAAACAAACTTTTGGTGTCCATTCATATTCAAAGGCTTTGCAGTGGAGTTCGTACGGGTATATAAAGTGTATTATAGCTGTTGAATGCTCTCACTTTCATGATCTCTAGCGTGAGCATATTATTCAGCCCAGTTCAGCGTATATCTCGAATTTACTTGATCGGGAGTTCCGATGCAGCCCATTCCCTAGTTCTGACTTGACTCGTATGTGTAGTGTCACGCGCGTGTCACTTGTCACTCGGATCGTAATCGTGTCGTTGCGGGTTATACGAGATGTGCCTTGTAAACTTTTGGGTGAATGGGCAGGTCCGCGCGAGTGAATTTTGAATGGAGGTGTAAGAATTAGGAGATGTCCTTTTATGTCGTATTTTGTAAAAAGGCGCATGCATTGTGGCGGTACCGAGACGTAAATATTGCAAAAGTTCTGGTTGTTTTTCGAATTTAATGACCGATAACCTATAAAACATGAAGATGGCGTCAGCAATTAAAGATGCCATCGAGCGCGACGCGATGCGGCGCGACGATCAAATATGAATGAGGGTGACTACCGCGCTACCGCGACCGAGGCGTTAAGATTGGCGTTTAGCATGACATCGTCACACGCGACAGGACGTAGTCAAGGTACCTCGACCGGAAGTCCTGAACGTTAGTCGTTTGTAACAGTTGTCGGTTTTGGGAGGTTATTAGAGAGATTGCGTTCTTGATATTTCGTGCGCATCTAGCAAGAAAACGAGCGGTAGTACCGTCTCAGGCCAGAGAGAGACTCGGAAATCTAATCGAGAAAAGCATAAGCAGTTGCTATCCCCTTCAAGACGCCATACCGATTTCCGCTCCACAACATTACGTGTACCGTTCCATCGTCGTTGATCACGTAATATGCACTACTTTTCCTGGAGAGGGGGTATGCGGTATGTCTACATGTCTAAATCTCTACCGCTCTTTTAGACTCCCCAAATCTAATGATACAACTCTCTGCTTCCAATTTCCATCAAGATAAATGGAAGACCCACAACTACCCGTGTTAAACTTACAAGGGATGCGAAGCTCGTGACACGGCACACCACTCGTGCGTTCCACTCCATAGTTTTCCAAATTGCTACACAGACCATCCAAGCTTGTCAGAACCCAATACTCCGTGATGAAAGCAGCACACTAATTCAAGTTTTTGCGATAACATACAAACAAATATGCAAAAGTTCAACGCCCCACAATATCCCTTCTTCGTGCTTTTTTCAACACTTGTGGCCCAAGAGCCCTGTGCACCCATATTCGTTTATACTCCCCTCAACTTCATCGGATAGCCATTCCGGAGCTTAGAGGCTGCACCACCCGGGACGTGAACAAGCAATAGGTTATAGTGACGGGACACTTGTAGCTTGGTCTAGGATACGTGAAATGTATCTTTGACATTCCACGTGAAGGACTGTGATGGACTTTCTTAAGGCAACCTAGTTACAGATCACTGAACAGATTTCATGCAGAGTGCCCAGTATAAAAACGGCATGCTTGTTGCTTCCTGTGTACTTCCGAGATCGACAACCTTGGCAGAACGTACTTGCCACGCAAGACTTGCTTCAAAGGTGGTGTGTAGATCACAGATCACACCTTCTACAAGGTTAACAGCAAATTGAAAATATAGATCTTGCGAAATACCTCCATGCAACCTTGAAGAAAGTCACAGGTTTAAAGACTTAACTCGACACAATCAAACAGTATGTGGTAACGAACAGCTAGCTCGGCGGGTCCTTGCACGAAGCGGTGAAAATCCGCTCGGTAAACCTCAGCTTAGAACAATGGAAGAACAACAGCTTGAAACAACACCCTGAGCTTATTATTTAGTCATTATTATTAATCTAGTTCAATCCTGTTTTGCCTCTCTATTCACTAAAGTACTCACTAATATCCTTGACGTCGCAAAGTCAGAGTTTCTATGAAATATGATACAACCGTTCCCCCGATACGCGTGCCCGCATTTCCCAACTGCTTTTGAAGGTACGTGCCCCTTCAAACTTGGGGTGCGGACGCTGTCCGTATTATTTGAAATAGAGCTGCAGACAAAGGCAACCAGCAGCAAAACGTCAACCTTATGTTCAAAGTAATGGCTCTAGCGGAACACAGTACCGTCTAGAAATATTCCAGAGGAAAATAGATCCAATGATAGAGATCTCTGGGAAGGAAAAACATAGTCAACGTAGAGCGATGTTCGTCAACAGGAACGGCATTAAAGGCCGTCGTATGGAGAAAAGGCGGCTCAGCATAGTCAGCGGGTCAAGGCTTTCTGAGAATTGTAAGATACAAAAGTCACCTGATCCAATTACGACGAAGATGAAGAATCCAAGCATAACGGGACCCACAGGCATCTGGCTCTTAGCTTTCTGCACCGCACAAGCCACGAAGAAGCCGTAAGGCAGGGGAGCGCAGGAAAGTGTAAGAAACGTACTGATTACTCCGCAAACACCCGTGGTATCAGATTTTTTTTGTATACAAAACGTCAAATTTTCAAAGTCAAAGACACAGCTAAAATGAGGCGAGCACTTCCAAACATGGACGTGAATATGAGAAGGAGATCTAGCGTTATCGACTACTACGGCTACGGAAAAGAGGGGTTGAGACTTTAAAGTAGCCAAAGCAAATAAGGCAAGTATTTTATTTAGAGTGCGGAAGAAAAAAACGTTGCAAAATGCACACACAGCTTGAGCTGCAAAGAGAAAGTACCAAAAAGCTTTTGGGGACGGTGCCCCGCTTGTGAATGTTTCCTGCGAACTTCTCATTCTTCGCAACGTTAAAGCGCTTGGAGGTGGTCTGTAAAATTCAGTATAAACAGGACTCAGTCTGAAACACTGGAGAGAAACAGCGTGTGCTCACGGGGTCTCGCAACATAAGCCTGATAATGAGCTCAAAAGCCTATCGAAACTTTGCTCTTGCATAACGGAAAAGTCATGGACTATGGCGTAGCACCAAGTTCAACCTTAGAACTAAACAAGTACGTATGAAAGCTCACCATGATGCTTGCTAGATTTCTTCGTTTAGTGTGTAGATTGTGAGACACTCCTCTGCGGCGACAGATGGACAAACCTTGATAGTGAAAAAACAGTGGGAAATATTGAAGGAAGTTCCGGTTCAACGCCAACGCCAGCGCTATAAACGCCAGAATGGCCTTATGTCACCACCAACGAATCGAACGCTGCATCAGCATTCACTATTCAATGTAGGCGTGAAGACACTTATGTCACAATGTCACACTATTCGCTATTGGTCAATATAACGATTATAATTATATTGAGTTCGCAGGATATCTGCTTCGTCACGATCTTCATCATTCTCACTCGTCAAGTCGTCATACGTCATCGTCAGCATCCAGCCGTCAACGCGTCCGATTTAACATTTATGAAACGCCCGCGAGAAATTCGGAGAATCGTTGCTCGCATTTTCGCATAGGATAGATAGTTAGGTGATACAGTTGGTGAGACATAAAGTATCTCATATATAATGTTTTTGTTTATATTATAAATATCATAACAGTTATACTCTGACACTGTGACTCTCACTCGTGGAAAAAGCCCGGAATAATTTCAGTGGAGGTATAAATAAATAGGTTCCGCAAAATTCTCCGTGCAATTCTCTGTAGGCCGCGTTTTGGCGGTTATTAGAGAGTTTCACGCAAAATTCGGCAGCCATAGCCAATTCTTTCGCTGGGCCGACGTGGACGTAAAATATCCATCTTGTTGCAAAAGTCCGATGTTACTGGCAAAGCCTACGAGTGCCAATTTTGGTTGGGTCTCAATGGAATATTCACATATATATGTGTCATAAATATGTACAGTCAGCTGACCGAATTGAGTCGCTGCCGAATTGAGTTTTCATTTCGTTCGAATTTGGCCTCGCCCGGCGAATTGAGCAAATCGGCAGACGATCCGACGTGGACCGAGCGCGAGGTGTCTCCGAAAAATGCGGCATCTTCTGACGTCGGACTAGCAATATAATTCAATTGGCTGCCGAAATTTGCGTGAAACTCACTATTTGAGTTATTCGTGTCACTTGTGACACTCCGTATTGTTTCCGCTAGGTGGAGGTATGCGGAAACTTTTTTTCCGGCCTTTAATGCACCGTCGATTTTGGTACTTGCATCGATCTTACCCATTGCCAATTTGCCATGCATACTTTGCAAATTTGCATTATCGATAATGATAATCATGACACTGTGACCCATGGGGGTCCCAGCCCCACGGGGGCAACAATGGCCCAGGGGCCGGAGCACCCCTGGGACCCCATCTTCCCACCTCCACTGCCCAACACGCTTCCATCTCCACCATGCATTAGCTCTGCGACCTGCTGATGATGTTTTTTCCGATTCTGGTGGCCGACACCTCGTTTGACCAAGCTACTCTCGTCTGGCTGACGTGAGACCAAAGTTTACGAGCTGAGGCCGCTGCGCGGCCGATCGCGATTTTCGATACGACAAGGATGGAAAGCAGCTCCGAGCTCGTAAGCCTCCGCTCCGGTCTAGTACTAAGTACAGAAATTTTTTAAAAATAATCTTGAAAAAAGTGAAAAGAAATCGCGTCCGGAGGGCTCTGGTTACTGTAGTGGTTTGCCAGAGAGTTGAGAGTCTCACGTCAGGATAGAACATACGATAGACTCTCGAGGTCTAGACTGACATGATAGCGATAACCAACAAGAGTCTACGTTGTCAGTATTTATTCTCCCGTCCGTGCAGGATTGACCTGTGGATTCAGGAATAAAGAAATATCGTCGAAAGCATTTTCATATTGACTTCAACTGAGTTTACACATCAACATTATCCACTTCGGCAACTGACGTCCTGTTGAAATGACATACGTCCAAGCAAGTGTCGCGGGGATCAGCGCCCCCTACCCTCGTCGTTTGTCTCGCATCGACTCAACTATATGCCAAGGCAGGCGGGGTATTGTGACGCGTTGTGCCGCTCAACCCCCTGAGGACCTAATTCCCGCAGTATTGGGCATTGGTATAGCCGCTACCATAGCGCTGGGATTACTGTCGAGCAAGGGCGACAACCCTTCAACAGCGCGCTCGCCAAAGAAGGCGACGAGGAAGGAGCGGCCGTCCTCGACTGTAACACCCTCTTCTCGGAGAGTCTCAGGAACACCTGGAAGAAAGGACTCGTGGTTTCGGAGAAATGAGGAATGGTTGAGGCGGCTCGACGGCAGCGCGAAGGGTTCTGCTCTCAAACTCCCGGGCTCGGACGATTGGGCACCGAGTCAGTGGCAAAAACAAGCGGACGTGCAAAAACAACGGCGCGCTTCAAAAAAGGCTGCGCAGAGGAAAAAGTGATACTAAGATCCTTCCTTTCAGATCAAAAGACTTGAATGTGCATCCGTCACGTGTGGTAGATATCCTACATGGCGATTTCCGCGAATTAGAATTCAGCCGGCAGCATAGTGAAGAATTCGACAAAGGTCATATATTCGTCCAAACGCAGTTTTTTTCGCCCAATAACTTCACGTTAGCTCTGTGCATTTCTGGTCACTCATGCAGAGACTACCTCTCAAGCCGTTCTTCGTAACGATACCATCCTACATACCATGGATCTTCCACGCCGCACACCTTATTTGTAGTGTGCTTGTGTCACTTTCCCCACACTAAAGCAGGACTACAAACCACATAGCCTCGCCCCTTAGTTCCCACACAGTCCATAATTCATGCACAAATGTCCCCTCACTTTCGTTTAGAATGAAACATTAGTGCGAGGAGTTACTCATAATTGTACGTGCACTGTTGCATTTTTTATGCACGACGAGTATCTGCTTGGTAGTTGTTGTGCACATAACTATCGTAGGCAAGGCATCTAGGGACTTAGATGATCTCCGTATGTTGTGATAGGGTTTTGAAATAGGTTGGAAAGCCATATTATTGGTAGGAACGATAGTTTCGATTAGGAGGATGTAGCGCATATCGTTACTAGGCCACCCAATCGTATATGCACTAGCGTATATGCACTAAGCCAACATGAAATGGCTGGGAAATGTAGGTTCGGGTTAATGAAGTGTTGAAGTCATGAGTCAAGTTGACGATGACGATGATGATCATGATAGTCTTGAAGCTTGAATGGTTTGGCACAATGCGCACTTGCGCCGCGTCGACAATTTGGTTATATATGCGGATTCGGAAGCTATGCAATTTGTGTTATAAAGAGTACACCAATGGCGAATAGAGCTTTGCGCTTCAGGGCCCATATCGATCCTGCGCCGTTGAGTTTTGCGACATAAGTCATTACCACCATATGACACCCAGCGGAAATTTATTTACAGTCAGCGATTCCGACCATACAGTCTGTGATTCCGACCAATGATGTCCGTAAATGACTCCACGCGATATTTTGGACATCTCAATCGGCAATTCGAATTGTGGACGAGAAACGATTCAGGATTGACGTAAGCACACGCTGCAATGCTTTGTGTCGAAAGGCATCATTGGAATCGTAAGTCGAAAATTAGATTCGATTCAGAGGTGAATGCATTTACGTTTAAATTAGACGAAAATTTTAAAATTGGATCTACAAAAATAGGACAATTCCGTCCACGTGTAAGGTACATCTTGATTTATAGACAACACTCAGAACTTATACTTTGAGGAGACGCGTGCTCGAAAGATGGCGATGGCATGGGTTCCGAAAACCATGCTTGCATCGGCGTATTTGCACGCAAATGACCAGAGACTCACTTCGCATGGAGACGGACGGAGAGTGGATGCTCAGCGTACTTACGTGCGTAGAATCTGTGAACACCTAGATGCAGACGAACAACGATGTATGAAATTTTTACTTCATTGCATACGAAGTTCAAATACAAATTCAAATCGATCGGCCGATAGGAAGGAAGGTTCGCGCTTGGATCTTACTATGATTGATCTCAGGGCTCACGATTTATTGACTTTGTTTGATTTATCATCATTATTTCCTTCAATGTGAACGCCATCTCCCCGGAATAATTCCACCTCATCGATAAGTTATCTTCCGTTACATCAAAGATCTTTCCATCCAAATTGTATATTCCTAGGCGGGCCAATCGGGTCAGCCGAGACAGTTTGTCTGAGATGATATTTAATCGGATTGAATACGTATACGATATATCATATAAATGATAATACTGGTCTCTCGAGGCCCCCAAGAGAAAAACCTTTTGTATAATAATTCAGTATATGATACAGTAAGTCGCGGTCTATAAGAAGCCGGCGGATTTTCGCTAGCGCTAGCGGCTTAATCTGACGGACCGAAAATTTGGGCTTAGCGATGCCGATTTCTTATTGGTGCACATACGAAAATCTTCTTGTAGCGGGAAAATCTTCTTAATCGTGCATCATCCAGTTCCCCGATCTGATCTAGCGTGTGCAATTTCTTATTTAAGTATTAATGAATGATGTGCGAGGAAGACAGATACGCTGTCCGGCTAAGCTCGCTAGGAGACAAACTGATAATCATATAACTTGTGTCTGGCCGAAGCTTTATGCTCTCGGAAACCCAGACAGTGAAACGATGACTGTACTACTGTACTGTACTACTGTACAGTACAGTGCTAGGATGTCACGGACACGAGACGGAAGCAGGGTCAGGCTAGGGGCTAGTCAGAGCCCATAATAACTAAGCCTAAACCCGAAGTCCAGCACACCACCCGTGGGTGTGACTACCTAGCAAGGCAGGTACAGGGTATACAGCCACGTGATAACAAACAAACACCTACGTGCAACTCGGTGGAAACCGATCACTTCTAGCTGGGTGCCGGGGTCTTGACCCGGTCATCCCACTACTGGGCTAAAGCTAATCAAGCTGCCAGGATGATTGACTAGAAACTCAGCCACTTTGAAGCTGGTCAGCAGAGCTGAGTTCAGCGGTTGGGATGTAAACACAGAGTAATCCCGAAGTGAATTGTAAACTGTCTTTTCGAAATTGAGAACCACCAGGCCCAAGTGGGCAAGGCAGTTCCACAGCAGAAAGTAAATCAACTGAAGAACCCATACAAGCAGATTCCCATGGCGGTTCGAACATTGAAGAAAGAGATGAAAGAACTCGATCGTCAGGCGGCCAATCACGGATGTCCAGAGAGCCAAGTGGCGGATCCGAAGCAAAGATACCTCCAGTGGACCGATGGACGGTGACTCCGGGCTCAACCAGGCCCCTGTCACCACCGCCCACGGCAACCAGAGATGCCGTAGCACTGGCCAGTAGAGAACAACAGAGCATCGAGGACATTAACGCACACCGGAGAAAACTCGGCGGCGCCCGCGGACGGTACATCGGAGCTGCTAGTGGCGATGCCCCCCTGTCAGAGTCATGCTCAAGAGTGCCGAAGGAGTCAAAAGCCACTTGCTGCCCGCCGTCAGAGTCATTGTCAGAGCCTTGGTCGTTGTCAGAGACTTCAGAGCCAATGTCAGAAGTCTCAATCGTCATGCCAGCAAACAGCGGAGCCGGTGCAGAGTCGCCAAGCTGAGCGATGGGACAGAACCAGGCAAGCCGAGAGAGCCAGGGACAGCCACTGGTGGGTCATGAGCCGTAGGCACACCACCAGCCACGAGTGCAGAGGGATCCCGAACCGCATGTGGTGGCGGAATCGAACCCCGTGCACCCGAGTGGAATGTGGCCAGAGGAAAGTGAGCCACGCCGTCATCGTCAGCCGCCGCATCCTGAGCGGAAGCCGCCGCATCCTGAAAGTGCCGCAGAGACGTGGGCTCAGCCGTCACAAAAGAATGCGCCGACAGCTCGCACACCTCTGGGCGACCCTCCATCGTGCAGAGCGACTCGAAGGCGTGCTCATCCCCCGCGTCATAGAAACGCTGGAAACGAACAGCCAGGCAGTCAGTCTCGTAGTCTTCAACCGCACTACAATAGTGGGCAGAGTGAAGACCGCCGTTGGGGCATTCAGCATGCCAGTGCTTCAAACCACTTTTGGCACACACCGCATTCTGGCAGTGGGGCACGAAGGCACCACTCTTCTTGTCAAATGAGACAGGAGGAGCGGTGCCAAGTGGCTTAACACCAGCACGATGATGCTTAGCAGCAGAGCGGGTAAGGTGCTTGCCCGCAGGCGGAGGCCCTTCCCGCTTCTGCCGCTTCAGGTCACGAATGTCCTGTTGCATGCGCTCCAGCTGCTTCCGCAGACTGGACAACGCCGCAGCCAGGTCAGACGCGCCATCGCCGAATGACAGAGCAGAGACAGGGGCGTCAGAGACTTTCAGGCCGTGGCGGAATTGCTCCCGCACACGAGCCTGAATAGTCAGGAGAGACACGCCCTGCCGCTGGTCAGCTCGAGCCAGAGAATTAGCCAAATCACGGTACAGCCATGAATCGCCGAGAGCCTTCAGAAACTGCCGCTTCACCGCGTCCTCTGGCAAGTTGTGGGAACGTTGAACGTCCCTCAACAGGCCATTGAACTCGCGGATGCCACGGTCAGGATCTTTGCTGCTGGGGATGCGGACCGCCAGCAGCAACTCAAAAGAGTCAAAGGGTTCCGAGCGCTCCTGGAGCATGCGCACCACCTCAAGGGCAGCGCGCTTGCCATCTCCAGGAACGTCGGACCCAGAGGCCTCAAGCCAGTCACGGGCAGGTGAGCCAGCACAGCCAGGGCGAGCCAGAAATGTCAGAGCTGAGAGCAACAACTCATTTGCCTCATGCCTGGCCTCAACTGCCATGTCAGTTAAGTCAAACAGGGGAGCAAACGCCGATGACTGGAGCACAAACTGCGTGCGAAGCTCATGCATCAATTGTGAAAAAATGTCCACAGCGTCTGCCTCTGTTCCCGCAAAGCGCTCCGACTTGTCCCCAAGGATTTTGGTGGCAACGGTTTTGGCAACCTTTCTGTCGAAATTGTCACGAGCCAACTGTTTACACTTGTCCAAAATTTCCCTCGCAGCTGCTGTGGTCGGAGCTGGCAGCTGCGGCGTGTGTGGTGTTGCAGCGTGCTGCGCACCAACGTCATCAAAGATCGTCTCTAATCTACGGACGCGAGACCGCGCCACTCTATTCGTTGTGGTAACCATGATGGAGAGACAGGGGAGAAGGTTGAGCTAAACAGGGAGATGGTGTAAGAACGCTTACAGCGGCCAGATAGTTTGTAGAAGTCTCAGACGTACAGATCAAAATTCACAGGTCGTGAGCGGAACCATGAGAGCGGCCAAAATCAGTTACGTGTGGAACGACCTCGCCGGAGCCAGCGGCGCACGAAACAGATTAACCCTCGCTGCGACGATGCTTCCGTAAAATAAAAATAACCCGTCACCAACTGATCTCCTGTGCAGCGAAGGCGAGCACAATGCGTGCCGCCATCACTGCCAAGTCAAAAGGCCATACCGCAAGAGTAATTCACCACCGCCCAAGTGGGCGCTCAACCCCTCCTACGTCCTACTTAGCCGAACATGGCAACAGCAAGGCGCTGTGCCATCATCAGAATCACCGGAAAGCCGGTGCGGCCTATAACCTGCGAGGAAGACAGATACGCTGTCCGGCTAAGCTCGCTAGGAGACAAACTGATAATCATATAACTTGTGTCTGGCCGAAGCTTTATGCTCTCGGAAACCCAGACAGTGAAACGATGACTGTACTACTGTACTGTACTACTGTACAGTACAGTGCTAGGATGTCACGGACACGAGACGGAAGCAGGGTCAGGCTAGGGGCTAGTCAGAGCCCATAATAACTAAGCCTAAACCCGAAGTCCAGCATGATGCATTGTAGATCAGACTTAGCGTAGCGATTTCTTATTGGATGCCAGATTGCCAGTGATGCACCTATATCTATAACTTGTCTCAGGCTCGTCCTAGCCTACGTGGTTTCTTATTAGGGGCCTTATTAGACGTCCGGGGTCAGCTTCAATGTCTACTATGGGGTGGACGACCGTGAAGCGAGCCACTGCCTCGGTGAATATAGGTATGTTGGTGGTCTGCCTGAAGCTGCCGAAATGGCTAACGCCACAGATGGATCTTGGTTGGGTAGCACTGCAGAAAGCAAAGTAGGTTGATGCATGCAACTCACATCGCTGAATGCGATGGTTATGCTAAGTGATGTTAGGATGAGACACTCAACTGCATTATACGACCAGACTGGATTCATGGGTACTGTAAGTCCAGGCTGGATAGTATATGTGCTGTAAGGCCAAACTGAATAGCACATGTAGTACTGTACGACCAAGCTGGATACTGTGTAGATGTACAATAATATGCCCAACTCTCGCTATTATCATAGTCGCATTATCTATATGCTTAAATATTTTCCGCGCGAAATCGCCTTAGTCATAATGCTAATGTGTGATATACCAACCACGATAAAGACCACTATACTTTTCCATGCTGCTTGATTTCGACAATTTCTTAAAAGATATGTGTATTAAGGGGCGTAACCGGTTGACCTGAGGTCCAACTGGTTGGAAGTGATAAGTGCAAATTGATTAACTGGTTGGGGTTAGCTAGTAAGTAAATAAGAAATTGATTAACTAGCTACAAAGGGTTAATTGCTTTTTTTGCACTAGTTAACTGGTGGTTTAACTGGTTACTGTATTGCCAAAATTGAGTATGCGGATAATGCGGCATTAAATGCTGCACATTCGAGGTCCAAATCGACCCATGCGGGTATACGTATTAGTTGTACCAGATGGCATAATTACTGGCAACGCGAGGTACCTATTATTCCTATTATTAATGAAAACATATTACATCTCAGTAATAGCTCTTGCACAATAAGCGAAGTACATCTTTCGGGTAAGCTTAATCGAAACATTTCCACCCTCGCCTCGAGGACCGCTTTTTGAAGCTGTCGATGCCGACAGTTTCTTCTTTGTACGCCCCATAGTATCTAAAGCCTTTTTTTAGCGCGATATACCTATATCGAACGGACAGTTCTGCAAAATTTACGAACTCTACAAGTGCTTACTGTATATATAGATAAAGGCTTATGTTTCCAAGAGATACCAGATAGAGAAGACAACAACTGGCTTCGTGAAAACGCTCGACACTCGACTACGTGCTCATGACACTCATCTCGGCTCACGCGATCAGGTTGATGTCACTCGACTGTGACGAAAATAAAAAAATCTCGATTTTCCGATTTTCCGACCGATCGCAATGGGCAACATGGGTGATTAACTGGTAATTAATAAATTGTGAGGGGGGTCAGCTCGTTACTGCCACTAAGTAGTTGATTCGATTAATAGAATTGATTAACTAGCTACAAACGGTTAGTTCGAATTGATTAACTAGCTAGGGTCAGTTAGTTAATAAAAATGAAATTGATTAACTAGCTAGTAACAATAACTGGTAGTAACTGGGTCTAACTAGTTAACTGGCCTAACTAGTTACGCCCCTTAATGTGTATCTTAAAAGATATGTGTAATATGAATGCGATCACTCACCGTTAAGAAACCCCGACGATAAAGAAAGTAGCGGCGTTTCGGGTACCCAAGGTGGTGAATATCGCTGGCTGGTTTTTGAAGGTTATGGCACGGACCAAAATAAGAAATATTGGTGTTGGCTGGCGCCGGCCTAAAATATGATTCTCCAATTTCTTATAGCTAAGAAAAAATTGCTGGCATTTGCAAATATTACATATGATATTATATATATGTGATGGAAGAACTAATATATATATATCATATATTAGTCAAGCCAAACAGCGGAAACAATCGGATGCCGCAGAAACGAAGGCTAAGATGAGATAATAAAATACTGTGTGTGTTTTATTATCGGAGGGAACTGCAAGATGGTGACTGCTGACGTGGCACCTCGGGGCGAGGGGTGACAGAAGAGGCTGCTCTACCCAACCTTATGGGGGGGGGTGTGAGTCAGTCTCCCCGTGAATATGTGACATCATATTCTCTCAATATTTCATATACATCGATATACAACCACAATTCAAATAATAAGGGACAACTAGTACAACACATCAGATACATATGCGTGGACAGCTGGTGTTCATACGCTCATTATACTGTGAAAATTTTAAGAAAATGTCTGCGCTAGGTGCGTGTCCATGTGGATGGCTAAGAAATGCGTTGGCTGAGTGAAGAGATCGCGGTCCACTATTCATAGCGTTTTCATAGGACGCTGGCGCTGGCGGGGGGGGGTACCCAAGTTGGTGAATATCAGTGGCCCCATATCTCCTGTTTTCTTAAAGGTGGGTGATTACTGTATAGGGTTCGGTGAAACTAGCTTAAAGGTGGGTGATTACTGTATAGGGTTCGGTGAAACTAGCGTCTCGATTTCTTAATAAGGGGGGTTTTCACATCTCTGGTTTGAAATTGCTTGTAGGTGGTTTCTTATGGGTTTCTTAGTTTTTGGAGAGAAATCTAGCGGGTGGTTTCTTGTAGGTACCGTTTCTTAGGTCAATGTCAAACCAGTCAGGGTGGACAGTGTTGAATGTTTTGAATGAACTGTCAGCAGGAGCCATCGGGCCGAGAGCCAGAGAGGCAGACGGCGGCACGAAGGCGGCACGGCTGACCTCATGCAAGCCAACCGGCCCTCCATGCACGGGTGCAGAGGCCTTCGGCAGCAGCTGCTTGTCAGTGGTCGGCTCAGCGACACCACCAGCAAGCGGACCGCTGACCTCAGCAAATGCAACACGGCCAATGGAAAGATGCTCAGCAGGTGCAGACTCAGCAGAGGCAGCAGCATCCTTGAACTGCTGCAGAGCCGTAGGCTCTGGAGCAAAGGAATGCGCAGACAGTTCACAGATTTCAGGTTGCCCCACGAGAGCACACAGGCTATATCGACCAGCCGATGCGGGCAGTTCACCCAGTGCTGGAAATGTCACAGTGACTAGTCATACAGTCACGTGTCATATCCGGTTGATCATCCTCGGTGGTCAGCTAGTGTCACAGACTCAGGGTATTTATTTGTGTTATCACAGTTTAGCTTGATCCGTTCGTTCACCGTCGCGAGCGTTTCCCACTGTCGGCACAGCGTTTCCAACAGGTTATGGACCCACTCACCTTCGAGTGTTGATTTTGTTTGACGTAGTATCCGGTATATTTTTTCTTTTATACGGCTCTTATATTCTTCTTGCGTTGTCCGCATCTTGCGGCTTGCGCTGAGCTAGGATCTACGTTTATTTGATTGGGTCACTGTATCGACTTTTGGCAGCTAGACGGGGTGGTTCCGGCAATCTTGCTTCTTCGCCCGCGTTTATTATTTTCGGGACCCATGGCGACCGCTGAGATTTTGTCGGAAGAGGAGCTTCTCTCTCTTTTGGACTCTTTTGACGAAACGTTTGAAAAGGTAGAAGGGCTGAAGCGGACACAACTTGTATTGTTGTGTCGCTCAGCGGCAGCTTTATTATCGCATTTCCGCAGTGCGCAGCCTAGTGCCACCAATCCCGCAGTCACTCTTTGTATTTCTGTTTGCGACTCTTGCACTGGAACCGTCGCGAGCGTTTCCCACTGTCGGCACAGTGTTTCCAACACCCAGTGCCCTCGGGTTCACAACCCGATGGTGGTAACGCATGAGATGCGTGAGGGCATTGGAAGTATATGACGAGCATTGGGCTCAAGCAAGCACTTCTGGTCACCACGGCGATCATCAATGATCGGCGGAGTGTGCAATAATATCATCAGCGCGACCAAATTCGCATGCAACAACACTTCAGCAGTGAATAAATTCGGCGACAAGGTGTGCGCACGAGTGTACGAATTGTACATGCATGCTGTCAAATATCGCAGGGTTTGGTACGATATGCGAGAATCAAGCGCGCAAACGAAAAATGAACGTCAGTGTATATGATTCGCATCAAGCGCGACAGAGATGCACAAAATTTCGTTATCAGCGCATTAGCATTCGTACTGTGCGTTAAAGATCAGCGACGGCGACATACGCATTCATATTGTGCGACAAAGATGAGCGACGGTGACATTCGCATTTCATATTGTGCGAAAAAGATGTGCGACAGCGATATTCGCAAATGTTCCGCGCGAATCGTTCAGTGCGACGCACACGTGCGATGATTATAGCTTGTACAGTGCGACGCATGATGTGTGATGCATCAAGTATGCAGCGCGACATACATATGCGGTATCACGCGCAGACATAGTGTGCGATTTCGAAGTTCATACAATTTTGCACCAGATGGACGCACAATACTGCGCAGATGGACGCACAACAATACTGCGCAGATGGACGCACAATACTGCGCAGATGGACGCACAATACTGCGCAGATGGACGCATGATGCTGCGCAGATGGACGCATGATGCTGCGCAGATGGACGCATGACAAAATAATACCCAACAATACACATACATGCTGCACATAGATAATGTGTGTGACACCATCATTACGTACACACACATGTTGTGCATAGTGTATACCATATTGTCATTATTATAACAACATGCTGTGATTGACAGTGAGTGACAAAAGTTATCACACTTATCCCACTTATCACTATCACATAGCATACAGGGATTGTGTGCACAAGTTACACTGTGGTAGTAATCGATCTGATCATATAAATCTAGCATACATGCACGCATGCATACCAGCCTGCTCACGATAACGGCTTGGCATACACATGCATATACCAACAGTGCAACATAGATGTACATGCAGAGGATTAAAAAGTGAGGGCTTATCAATAAACCATCGTGTAGTTATGTTGATCGATTCGATGGTGATATGTCCGCGCCTAACCGACCATGGGCTTGTACCCCATGGCACCGGGGGTTTATCCAGCAATACACCTATATCACACTGCAACATGCATATCTCATATACATGCTAGATCTTGCAAGTATAAGCTATATTGAAAACCCAAATAGTGTAAGATGCCAGTCTTGACTATTACGACAGAAATTAGCTCAGTTATCCATGACGGAGGATTTGGGATTGGATAACTGTTCTCCTGTTAGTCAAGATGGATACTCATCGGAGCTATTTGTGAAAATATACCATTTAACTCATCATCCATTATGATGAGATGTACAGGATTACAGCGCAACAGCGGTATACTAACTATATTGATATACATCGTACTGGTGATATATTGTCCAGTGGTATACAGATAAACCTGTATGATTAATCTATATCAATTTACTTAAGTGTACTCAATCAGTAAGTACATGCACAATATATAGTCACTGACATTACTATGTATACTGACATTACACTGAGTCGGTAAGTGTATATGATCAAGTATAATATCAACATCACATGTATGATGCATAGATACCATCCAACAAACACATGTGCGTGTTGGATGGCAGTGATGGCGATAGATAAGGGAACATAATCAATCTACATGTTGAAGGGCTGGATGGAGAATATCTCCAGACCCGAAGGCAGTATACAGTGTTCACAAAACAGCTGGTCACTGTTGAACACTGTCCATGCCCTTTTCACTCTATCGCTGGAGCAACATCATCATCTACTATGCATTTTGACAGTTGATTCAGAACCTGATCACTTCAAAGCATATCTCAATAAATCTAAGGGTAAACAGATACCTCGGAGTATGGTTTGCACTAAATGGGGAATGGGACAAACATGCGGACATCCTTATCGACATACTTAATTCCACTCTCACATCCATCCAACCGCAACACATGACTCTACACCAGCTAAGATATGTTATAAATGCGGTTGTAGTTCCGAGGATGGCGTACCCCCTTAAAGTTACCTCAGCAATTGCCAACTCCTCAAAGAATGTTGCAATTGAATTAGACAAAATGATAGCTTCGTTTATAATCAAATATCTGGGCTGCCCAGTTGACACTAATCATCAAATAATCTGGACAGCAGTCTGCCAGGGCGGGTACGGTATTGATAGTGTCTTCGATATTGCAACCGCGTCGTGTATTACTGAAACCACGAACACCTTGTGCTCTGCAGATGAACACGAATATTGGCAACACAACCACACGGACCGAATCACTGACCCCCACCTTATCTCACTATACCGTAGAAACAACAATCTATGGCTTAAAATAATAATTCAAAACATGAACAACGAAATGAGTAATAATGCCATCTCGGGCGACCGATGACCAACCACCTGCGGGAAATATACGGTACGCGAAAATATCAGAAACTATTTTATACTAGCAACACAATACAATCAAACTATTTAGGCTGATCTAATCAGAGTTTGCATTATGGTTTTCGGCTCACGTGCTTTCAAACTTCGGAGACACACGTCAGTTACCGGGGTAAGTGGAAAGTCAAGAGCTCACGATAATGTGTCCATCAAGGTGAGGTCGCCATGGCGCAGTCCGAGCGTCATGGCGACGGTGACTTCCACCCCCCCCCTTGGGGACGGGAGCCCCTGTCCTTCTATCACCCTTCGATCTGAGGTGCCATGTCAGCACACCAGTTTCCGAGTCTGATAATAAAACACTCAACTTATTTTATTATCTCATCTTTGACTTTGACACGCAGGGTTTGCACTGCTTGCTTCTTGAGTTGTAGTGACCCGCAAATATATTCACCCTTTGCATATATTTTGTTGTTCACGTCAGAGCGTATGCGCCAGTGACATTTCTGCTGATGTCATCGATTACTGGAACGCGAAGAAACGGTGCAGTGCGTTCGGGATTTCCGATGACGGTTACGATCCAAAGCGAAACGAGAACGCGGGTCGCGGATCATCACCATCGTTATGAGCACGCTCTCAGGCGATCCAGGATCGCAAAATGTCGTATGCTGAACACGATCGCTCCGGAACGGGGGGTAACGGGAAACAGTCGATTACGCGTTCGGAACGCGATGCCGTTTTCAAGATGTATTGATCGCTCCTTTCACTTCCTTATTATCGGACGTTGCATTTCAAAAATAATGCGCCATAAATAGATTGGGAGTTTGGGCCTTAAGCCTAAAGCCCACCCCCCACCCCGCCTTTTCCATGCGAGAAGGCCGAAAGCCCCCCGCCTCCCACCTTTCACGGGCCGCCGGGCCAGCCCTCCCCCAACCTAAACGATTGGGGCTGCATTTTTGTATGGAGCACGATATAAATCCGCCCCCACCCGCGCCCTACCACTCATGTGGTGGGGGGGTGGGTCTCCAACCCGCCGCCATAATGCAGCAATCATGGAGAATGAGAGATGCGGGTCGCTATGGTCTCCATGCGATGCGCAATTAAAAAAAAAAACTGCCATATTTTACGTCGAATTGTGGCCACGAGACCAAAGCCCCACCCCCCCCCACCTCCCTCGCACCCTCAGGCCCACGAGGCCCAAAGCCCCTGTCCCCCTCCGGTTCACAGCACCGTATTTTTAAAGGCCCAAAGCCCCCCTCCCCCGCCGCCACCTCTCTCGGGCCCAAGGTCCAAAGCCCCCCAAACGATTTACAGGGTAATATTTTTGAAATTCGACGTCATATAAAGATCTTGATTAAGTGGGGTTTACACTCGGATATGATCCCATTACATGTGTGACATAGGGCAGTCAGGATGCTGTCACACTATCTCGCACGCAGGGACAAAGCTTGAAAAGAAATTGCATGGTTGCGTCAGAAAGATGGACAGAACTTCATGGCAAGGAGCCCTCTTCTTCCAAATATAGAACGTCTGCCACAACACTCCGTACGTCAGCACCACTCTGCTCTTTCAATGGCAGCTAAGTGTAAGGAGTGCATCGTGGCCACCCATTTAAAAAGGTATCAAACTGATCGGATGACTGCCGCAGACAATTGTGGTTCTACGAGGGTACCAGCATACTGAGCGGCACGAGGCCCGCCGACTAAGGCCAGGCCATCATCATTCCACTGGATGTGAGAATCATTCAAGAACAGGGCGGGGCTGTGCCAAGATACCATCGGCCCACACACACCTCTAAACCAATGCAAAGCAGCATGGATGGATGTATGTATGAACCAACCACACGAGACTGCGCAACTTCACGCAACTCAATGCGCGCTGAATTCCGGGTAACGGAGTAAGTGATTCCTGCCGGCATGTCCCCCGGCGGCTTCACAGTCGATGAATGGATGGTACTTTGGTCTATGAATGCAAACCAATCGACAGACAATGGAAGATGCATGAAAGCAAAGAACCAGAAGCGGGCGCCGAGGTGCTCCCCGCAGAGATCAATGGAGGACACAGAGCAAGGCATTCACACCACCCTACCTCTCCTTGCAAAGAAAGCCGACTAGTCTGCCAATTCCCCAAGAGGCAGCACCCGCCAGAAAGGTACCCCAGCGACGGCCACATCCCATCCCTCACATCCATCCAGTGGCCGTCCCCGTTCACAACAAGGCGCCAGTGCCTCACATCGTGGCCAATAATCACCAGTCCCCCAACAGGTGAAACAACCATGAGGTACCAGACAGAAGGGAGAGCAAGTTCCAACATACTGAACGGCATGAGATCGGCCAACAAAAGCCAACCCACCATCATCCCAGTGGATGTGAAAAGCAAATCAAGAGCAGGGCGGGGCCGTGACAAGATACCACAAACGCATACATATTCCCAACCCAAATGCAAAGCAGCATGGAAAGATGATACGATGTGACCGATCGTCGCCACACAACTGTTGGTCTCTGGGTTATGGAGTAAGCGGACCCTGCTGGCATGCCCCCCAGTGGCTCCCGGTCGATGGATGGGACCTGTTGGTCCATGGTTATGTCATGAATGCAGTCACACCACCCAGCATGAACACCCCATGTCAAAAAAAGGAAAACATGCGGGCACCTAAGCGCTCCCCACAAAATTCAAGGGAAAACACAGAAGGTGTACTTCACCACCTTCTGCCTCTCCTCGCAGCACGACAGACGAATCTACCGAGCTCTCCAAGAGGCAGTGCCCGCCAGAATGGCACCACAGGGATAACCGCCTCCCAAAACCCACTTCCACCCGGCGGCCGTCCCCATACATACATACATACATACATACATACATACATACATACATACATACATACATACATACATACATACATATATACACATACACACACATATATAGACACACATATATACAGACATACATACATACATACACACACATACATACATACATACATACATACATACATACATACATACATACATACATACATACATGAAGTGTGTGCTGAATCCTTTGATGCCCGGCGTGGGTACATAGTGCAGTCTCCTGTGGCTACGGGGTGCCAAAGGAGTCGCAAGGATAAGCATACATACATACATACATGCATGCATGCATGCATACACACATACATACATACATACATGGCACGGCGGGATAGTAAACTATCGGCCACCGGGAGGGCTTGGGACACACAGGCAACTGTGGGGATGGGACCCCAAGTAGAAACAGTGGCACGACAATTGCAGGGCAAGCGTGGAGCACATTGCTCGAGTTTGCGGCTACCTCGCAAAGCATTCAGTGCAAGGGCTTTAGTCACGTGGAGTTGGTGCTAGGGGTAGGAGGTTACAAGCGCAAGTCGGTGGCGGGGGCTCAGGTTCGGATGGGAGCGGCCTAGTTTATCATTCTAAGCCCCTTGGGACAGGCCTTGGGGATTCTGGCCGTAGCGTGGGTGGGCAAGCTCTCTTGAGGCCAGGCTCTAGGGCGTGCAGAGGGCAGCGGGGTGGTCTTGAATGTGGGCTTGGTGGTGAAGAGGTGGCTCAGGGATCAGAGGGGTGGTCCTGCGCGTAGGGTTGGTGGTGGAGATATGGCTCGGGCAGCTCGGGGGGCAGGGATGAACCGGCTTCAGGCACAAGGCAGCAGTGCGCCGGCGGTGCGGATGCAGAGGGGCTCGGGTGGCTCAGTGAGGCTTAGGGGGTCCCATTCTTCACTAGTGAGCTCCGGAGAATCCGGATAAGTGTCCTGAAGTGTGTGCTGAACCCTTTGATCCCCGGCGTGGGTACATAGTGCAGCCGGTCTTCTGCGGCTTCGGTGTGCCAAAGGAGTCGGTCCAAAGACGAGCACATCCATACATACATACTGAATGGCACGAGATCAGCCGACAAACGCCAGCCCATCATCATCCCAGTGGATGTGAGAAGCAAATCAGGAGCAGGGCTGGGCCGTGACAAGATACCACCAACTCATACATAGTCCCAACCCAGATGCAAAGCAGCATGGAAAGATGATACGATGTGTTCGATCATCGCCCGACGATAGTTGGTCCCAAAGTTACGGAGTAAGCGGACCCTGCTGGCATGCCCCCGAGTGGCTCACGGTCGATGGATGGGACCCGATGGTTCATGGTTATGCCACGAATGCAGTCACACCACACAGCATGGACACCCCATGTAAACAAATGAAAACATGCGGGCACCTAAGTGCTCCCCACAAAAATCAAGGGAAAACACAGAACATACATAAAGAACATACATACATACATACATACATAAAATGTCAGACGTGCACCTGGGAGCGGCCATGATGGCCCCCGGGGCGGCAGCGAAGAAGGTAGAGGAGAGCAAGGTGGCGACGTACGGGGATATCCGCCCACATCACTTCATCCCCTTTGGGGTGGAGGTGTATGGTGGGCTAGGGCCTGCGGCGTATGGATTCCTTCGGAAGACGCAGCGGCGCTTCAAGGAGCGGCGGTACATGGAGGCGAACGCGGAAGGGGGGGAGCAGGTGGACGGCAATGGGGACGAGGACGAGGACGAGGACGAAGAAGCGACACGTGGCGGGGCTGTGGGCTGGAAGGAGAAGTGGGTCCGGCTGCTTTCTTTCGCGCTTGCACGGGGGGTTACAGGGCTGATCATCAGGCGGGCTGTAGGGCGATGTCCGGCCGGAAGTGGGTGGCGTTGGGCTGGCGGAGGGCGTGTGGGAGGAGGCATGGGCCCGGACCTGGATCGGGGGAGGCGGACCGACGGGAAGGGGCGGAGAGGTTGGCACTGATGGACAGAGCGTGGGAGGACGCGTTCGAGGAGACAGACTATGCCACGCAGGATGGGTCTGGCGGTGGGATGCAGGAATCTGAGGGAACGCAGCGTGAGCGGTCTGGGCAGGCTTCCCGGTGAGGCAGGCGAGGCAGGCGCGATGGCATCGAGGCTTTTGGAGAGCATGGAGGACGTGCGGCGGGAGGTGGAGCATCTGGGCACTGTGGAGGGTCAAGGAGGGGGCACCGCCGAGGCGCGATCTGGAGGGGCATGGGCAGGCATAGGCGGGCTCAGCCAGGCGGCGTCAAGTGTCGAGGATATCTTGAATGAGTGGGATGACCTTTTGTCGCCGGGCCCGGGGAGTGGGGTCTGGACTCAGGAGCAGAGTGGGGCCTCGCCGGAGCAAGCAATGGCCTTGGCTGAGGGAGGGGTGGCCACCTTGATGGGGGCGAGCAGGCGGGTGGCCGGCCTTCTTGGGGGGGTTGATGGCATGGGGGGAACTGATGAGGATGACGGGGGAGATGTGGGGAGGTCCGCGGGTGGAGTTGACACACGCCGGGCCCCTCAGAGCCCGGGGGCCCATCCCGGCAGCGATGACCACTTACAACAGGTTGCACGGCAGCATACGGCATCTCATCAGCTTCCGTGCCCACCGGGCGAGGTTGCTGGCCGTGCCGGAACTAACAGTGAGCAGCTGTCGGGAAGGCGACGACCGGGTGGTGAACTATCGGCCACCGGGAGGGCTTGGGACACACAGGCAACTGTGGGGATGGGACCCCAAGTAGGAACAGTGCGGCGTGACAGTTACAGCGCAAGTGTGGAGCGCATTGCTCAAGTTCGCGGCCACCTCGCAAGGCAATCAGCGCAAGGGCTCCAGTCACGGGGAGTTGGTGCTGGGGGTAGAGGGCTACAGGCGCAAGTCGGTGGCGGATGCGCAAGTTTGGATGAGGGCAACCCAGTTTATCATTCTCAGCCCCTTGGGACAGCGCTTGGGCATTCTGGCCGTGGCGTGGGTGGGCAAGCTCTCTTGAGATCAGGCTGTAGGGGGCAGCGGGGTGATGTGGGATGTGGGCTTGGTGGTGGAGGGGTGGCTCGATTGGCGGAGGTGAGCCGGCTCCAGAGACACAGCAGCAGTGCGCCGGCAGGACAGCCGCAGAGGGGCTCAGGTGGCCCAGTGAGGCTCAGGGAGCAGAGGGGTGGTCTTGCACGTGGGCTTGGTGGTGGAGATATGGCTCGCGCAGCTCGGGGGCCAGGGATGAACCGGCTTCAGGCACAAGGCGGCAGTGCGCTGGCGGTGCAGATGCAGGGGGGCTCGGGTGGCGCAGCGAGGCTAAGGGGGTCCCATTCTTCACTAGTGAGCTCCGGAGAATCCGGATGAGTGTCCCGAAGTGTGTGCTGAATCCTTTGATCCCCGACGTGGGTACATAGTGCAGTTTCCTGTGGCTACGGGGTGCCAAAGGAGTCGCAAGGATAAGCATATATAAATATATACATCCGTCCATTCATACGTCATCCCCTTGCAGCTGTCATGACAGAGGCCTATGGCGGCTGCCATGCAGAACAAAGCGGCCTAATCACAGGCGAGAGGAATGATATCCTACTGGCATTCCACGAGATGAGTTCACACGCGTCTGCAGGGGGATTCGGGGGTGCCGGCGCAGGCGGGCACAGCGCAGCCAGGCTGGAGGGGGACCCGGGGGTGCCGGCGCGGGCGGGCACAGCGCAGCCAGGCTGGAGGCATGGTGCGCATCGTGTGTCATGGAATGCATATGAAGCTATGCAGAGTGAATTGGAGGAGGAAAACAGACCTGTGTAGGATTCCACGACACAGGAGCAGTGACTGTAGCCACCGGCTCGTGTCCAAACTCCACCCAGTCCTGCAATGGCGATGGCCGGTATGTCCTCCGATGAGTGACACATCTTGAGAGCATCGCACAACGGTGTTAGATGCCATGCCCTCAGACCGTTAAGCGACGTGGGCGCGGCAATCAACGGTTGTCCAGCGCTTCCCGGCAGAGCACCGCTTGCGCTGCTTGCATAAGACAGCAAGCAATACAACAATGCGCCACCACACCATGCACCGAGCTGTAAATGAAGTCGATCTGGACATTTCTGCGCGAGAATGCTGGCCAAAAGTGGTGGCAAGCAGATCAAGTGGCATGGCATATTATTGGCCACACCAATCCTGGCGCTCAAACCGTCTCACCTTCAATTTATTCGTGTAATCGATCACGATGCTATCCATCGGGAGCTCGTTCGCAAGCTTGTCACCAACCCTGGCAGTGTCACGCGCCGCTTACCCTTCCCTTTGTTCGATGACGGGAGCCAGCGAGTCACGCACGGGAGCCGCTGAGGGGTTCGTGGGGAGAACTGTTCGACCATAGGACCCCTCTTTTGGCGCTTGCCTGGTCCAGCCGAGGCGCTGCGGTGCGGCATATACAAGGCCGACGCAGCCGCATGCGGAAACCATTTTCGTAAAGAATGGGATGTGAGCAGGGAAATTTGCAGGGAAATCTTACAAAACTCGAGAATATCTATTCGATGAGCGAGGAATGCAAGCTTGCACCTGTGCATAAGCTGGTCATCCCAGCACTGTGAGGTAAGCATGACGATTTGTGCTTCCGACGCCGGCGCGTCCATCATATCGCAGAACTTGAATTCTGCATTGTGTATGGCCTCGTCCATCACCACTTGCTCTGCGACCTGCGTTGCCGCCGCGCAGAGAGCTCCGCTCATCACATCAGGCCCGCCCCGGGCCCGCACAGAGGGAGCGCACACCACCTACACTTGCAAACAAGTCGCAGAATCGGGCAGCTACTTGGTGTAGGCCTACGCGCACATGACGATATTTTGTGTTGGCCTACGCGCACACTGAATTGAGTCCTATCAAGAAAAATGTGTCCGTTATTGCTCAAGATTTGTCCACATTTTTACATACTTAAGCAATCGTGTAATTCTCTCATACCTCAAATCTAGAGAATTCCTATTTTGGCGAACTCGCGCACCACGTTTTCCGCATCTTGACGCACAAGCAGCTCGCAGGCCCAGACCAGGGGCCAACGCCCCCTGCACTCTATTACAAGCAGCTCGCGGACCCAACCAGGGGGTGATATGATGTCATGTATGTTATGCATGCAGGGAGCATGAGAACGTGAGCCTTGCGGGGAGCACGGGCACAGCTTTCTGTGACGAAGAGGGGATCTCCGAAACGCACCTGATGTAGGCATGGCAGAAGCTCATAACCTGTAGTCTTGAGGCCTGCCGCGAGGTGTTCCCAGCCCCGCACGCTCCGTGGATGACAGCCCGGGCCCTCTCGCTTCCGTGCGTGGCCAGCTCGTCACGGGTGCAAGTGAACAACCGATCGGCAAGCTCGACCTCACTGTAACCACAACTTCGCAGAGATCGCATGTTAGGGTTTTAGGGTTTTCGCGTGCTTTGCAAGACAAATTAGGATTCGGGATGCATCTCCATGATTGGCGGGTGGGGTATCTGCACACTGTAGCAGCGGCAGCACAGTGCGCATCATGCTGGGCGCACCCTGGAAGGTGAGGGCGGCGTACAAGGGGATCCACCCGATGGAGCTTCCCCACACCTGGAGCTTCTGCCACGCGCGGAGCGAGGGAGCCCGGCACATAGGAGCCTCCGCCCTCAGCCCTCCATGCGAAGGCTGTGCCGTGAGGCGGGTGACTCTGCAGGCCTGGAGCGGGCTTCCGGCACGAGAGCCGATTTTTACTGGGGAGTGACGAGCTGGCGGGTCGCCAAGCCAAAGTGAAAATGGAAGGGGTAGGCAACCCATGCCAGGCGCGTGGCCGCTGCCCGGAGAGAAAAGGGAGCTGTTCGAGGCGACACGCGCGAAGGCCCCACGCCTGAGTCATGTATGGGGTCGAAATGCCCACGTGCTCCGGGGCCGCTGCAGGGGGGGTGCGGACGACGTGCGAGCCATCCCCTCAGGTGACGGAGCGTGGAGGGAGGCAGCTCTCACCTTGCCTGTCCGGATGGCCTCGCGCACCTCCTCTTGCACCACACTTTCCTGTCGGGCACCCAGCCGGTCTGGACTCCTCAGAAAAAAACCTTTTGTTCGCACTCCCTGAATCCTCAGATTTCTTTTTGTTCACACACCCTAAATCCTCAGAAAAAACTTTTGTGCACACACCCTGGATCCTTCCCCCAGTGAGGCGTCCTGCTGCCCTGACTGAAGGTGCCAGCATGCGGTCAAGGAGGGCACATTTAGATTTTGGCCGCTCCGTGGAAAGCGGACGATCACTGGCGATTGGCGAGCAAGTGCAACGACGCCTGCCGCTTCTGGGGCAGTGAATGTAACCTTGGAGGGAGAAGAGCGCGGCCAACTGGATTGCCAGGCCGGAGCAGACCTGGAATACGGTGGTCCATGAGCGGTACGGAGTTGATCCGTAGGCGAAGTTTCCGTGCGAGTAGTCCGAATGTGCTGAGGTAGTCTTGGTGTCCACAAGCAGTTTTGTCTGGAGCGCGAAAGCAACCACGCGCCCTCGGCAGCCTTCTGCCTTCTCAACCCACTCATGCGCGGGAGCGCTGCAGGGGGGTCCATGTGGGGAGACAGTGAAAGGGGGTCTATGTGGGGAACCAGAAAAAGTAGGCCTATGTGGGGAGACAGTGGAAGGAGGTCTGTGCGAGAACACAGTGGAAGGGGGTCTATGTGGGGAAACAGTGGAAGGGGGTCTGTGTGAGAACACAGTGGAAGGGGGTCTATGTGAAGAGACAGTGGAAGGGGGTCTATCTGGGGAAACAGTGGAAGGGGGTCTGTGTGAGAACACAGTGGAAGGGGGTCTATGTGGGGAATCAGTGGAAGGGGGTCTTTGTGGGGAGACAGTGGAAGGGGGTCTATGTGGGAGACAGTGGAAGGGGGTCTATGTGGGGAACCAGTGGAAGGGGTCTGTGTGAAGACACAGTGGAAGGGGGTCTATGTGGGGAGACAGTGGAAGGGGGTCTATGTGGGGAGACAGTGGAAGGGGATCTATTTAAGGAAACGTCATGAGGGGCTCCTACTGGAGAGTGTGCGAGGGAGGCTGCATGGGGAAGTTCATCGAGGGGGGTCATGTGGGAAGGCGCACGGAGAAAGGATGCGAGGAGGGCTACATCCAGGAGAACGCCAAGGAAGCCCGCGCGAGCGCTGCAAGGGGATCCTATTGGGGGAGCGCTGTACGGGTGTCTGAATACGGGAGCGCTGCGAGACATGAAGACATTTGTGAGGTGCAACAAAGTGGCACCTGGAACTGCAGCGTGCACTCGATGTTGTGCAGGCGCTCGATCACCCGGAACAGCTTCACCGGCTCCGCAATGGCCAGGGGGCCCGCTCCCTCGGAATCGTCTTTTCCACCACTCTGCGAAGCGAGCGGGCAGCCACCCTCTCAGCATTACTCTACTCGACCAGAGGGTGCGGCATAACTCCTCCCCCCGGTTTTGAGGCGAGCCACTCGGCAAGGAGAGGGCGTGGGGCATCTCCATCCCCGGTTTTGAGGCGAGCTGCGCTGCGAATGGAAAGAATCGCACAGCTCCTACCCCCCTCAGCCGACAAGCTCCTACCCCCCTCAGCCGACGAGCTCCTAACCCCCCTCAGCCGATGAGAGGCTTTCTGGACAAAGCGGCTGCTCGGCGGGGAGCCTCGCCACCTCAAAACGGCCCATCAAATCAGACAGGCGCAGAGACGCGGAGAAGAGCCAGGTGCTCTAATACACACTCCGTGGGGGTCCTTGAGGGCCGTCACCAGGGCGAAAGCACACAAGCCGTTTAGCAGGAGAAGATGAATCTGCTGGACGGAAAACTGAGCCTTGCATGACTTGTGCGGCAACAATTCCAATTGTCACACCCAGCTTGCTCACACAGAAGATACGAAGTTCCTAGCAAGCGCACACACGATGCGAGGGGCCAGCAACCGATGGGGACGTTGCAGGGACTAACAGGGGTCACAAGCCAACCGATGGTACAGGAGAGCAGAGGAGAGACGGGGGAGGGAGAGGAAGGCCCCAAGGGGCGGTAGTGAGCATGGAACGGCTGCAGGGCAGAGCAGAGAGGCATTGAAGGCGAGGGAATCGGCGCTGGGAGGACGAAGGCACTGGGAAGGCTCCGCATTGGCCGGGAAAACACACTAAACTAACCCAATAGCTGCAGGCTTCGGGCCAGATGGGGAACACGGGCAAGGATGGATGTAAGCAGCCGGAGATTACCCCTGGCGTTTGTCCCCCCTCGCCCCAAGCACCCTCCTTCAGAGGCGTTTGTCTCCCGTCGCCCCAAGCACCCTCCTTCAGGATGAAATCGCGCTCCTCGGCGAGCATCTTGGAGCGCACCTGCGGCAAGCCGCGGCTCGGAGGTGAGTTGCAGCACCGCGGGGTCAGGCGTGTTTGCCCTTTGATCGCTACACCATGCCTCGTCAAAGAAGAGGGTCATTACGTCTAGAATTCGTGAAAAGGTGTCCCGGAATGGTCAAGAGCACACACAGACACTTCAGACCTCACTCGTGCTTGACACGAGCACAAGGCAAAGCAGGCATCGCTTAACATGCAGATCGACGTCCTCCGCTTTGACACAAGTCCGAGGCACGCATGGCAACATACACGCGGCAGGGGAGACAGAGAGCGATACGGAGAACCTCAGCGGAGTTGGATGTGGATGGCTTTATCAGATCCCCGTCGGTGCACTTCTGCCTGAAGTCCGAAAGCCACTTCTTTGCGAGCTGTAGGTTCAGGTTCAAGTCCTCCCTGCCGAGCGCCGGCGGTGCGCAGAGCTCGCTTACTGCACCGTAAGGCTCGGGAAGCACTGCGTACTCATTCTGAGAACATAGGACACCATGCAGCGCTGGAATGCTGAAGGGGACACCACCAGGCGTATGTCCCGCAGCAGCGGTGTCTTCTGTTGGGAACTTCAGCGAGGAAGAGTGAACGTGCAATCTCGGACTGGACATGCATCGTCTGTATGCATCCGTCAAGAGAATCTTCGGAATACCTTCTGGTGATTCAGCACCAAATTGAGTTCTACAGCCTCAGAGACACACTGGACAAGCCTGAGGACATCGAACGCCAGTTGAGGGCGCCGCATCAAAGATCGGGTGGAGGGGCCGTTGAGATGGGAGCTTAAGCAGGCACCGGGACAGCTTCTCCGGTCTGGTGGCATCCCGTTCTGTGTCGGTCTCTTCCACCTTCGCGGTTGTTGATTCCTCCCAGGATTCCTCCCACTCCATGAGGACCTGCTCTCGGAGGGCGGCGTCGTTCAACGCAGCGGAAACGGGAATGCTCTCAGAAGAGATAACGTATCCCCGCGTGTCAGGTGGTCGAAGGTTCCTACCTCGTCATACCTTTCACGAACTCGCAGTAAGGCCTTCAGTATCAACTGCTGTCGTTTTAGAAGCAATTTCCGCTCAGCCGTGAGTTTCACCTTCTCCTGTTCTCCGGTCGCCTGGGGACCCCAGCACACTGACTCAGAACGCGCTCGTCGACAACGGAGTTCCTCTGTCGCGCGGCCACCTGAGGCTACCCCAGCAGACATATTCTAAACGCGCGTGTCGACAGCGGGGTTCCCCTGTTCTCCAGACGCCCGAGATTACCATAAACAGAAGTACACAGCGCGCGGCGATGGCGAAACTCTTCTATCTTCCAGCTGCTAGGGGTCACTGTGACCCAATCATAAAGGCGCACGGTGACAAGTTTGAGATGTCGTTGGGTGAGAGAAGGTTTCAGGCGTTGCACTATCGTCTGAGCTGTTCCAAGCCTCGCCCGCTTCGTCTTACGGGCGGAGTCGGAGTTGACAGCATCTGTTAGCGACGGAAATATCATCCTACACCATGTAGCCATCCAGCTGGACTAGTTAATATGCCTCGGTCGATTGTACCTCTTTAATGTTGGTCGCTGCATCTTCCAAGTTTGTTTTGGTCAGGACCGCCGATCTTTGAAGCTGCCAGGCCGGAACAGGCGGAGCGATCAGCTCGAACACAGCGACATGTTAAACTGGCGAAGAAGATTCAGTTCGTTATGATGAACATCACTGCTCTACTGCGCTGCAAGGCAGCAATCAGCCAACTCCGCTGTTGAACTGCATATATGCATCCAGGACCAGAATATCCCTCCAGGCATATGAGAAAGCAGAGAAGATTGGGCAATGGTTTCTTGAACCGGTTTCTACACTATGCCGATAGAATATTAACGCACTTTCGTAGGCGTCGCCCCCAAAATTAAACTGCCAGCATATCGAAGCGCCTTTCCATGTTTCAGAGTGAGTGAGGGTTCACGACCGCACCTCATCTATCAAATTTTTAGCTTCGTCTTGAAAAGGTCGCAGCGCCTCCATGCTGCCGAAGCTCGTGGGAAATGTTTTGATGCTTTGTCCGCTCTCACGTCAGTACTGTTTATCAAACGTTGCGAAATGCCCCCAGAACTGACCGATCCGCTTCCGCTTCCTTTTGGACAGCACTCGCCTTCGACAGAAGCTCTTCCAGCTCTTCGAACTGGAAAAATCTATTGGTGCGCGGTTGAGCACCAAACCACCAATGGATCGCTGCACCAATAGACAACTAGTCGTGTGTGTCCATTCTTCAGTCCAGTGTTGGATATGGAATTTCGAATATCTGTTTTTATTATTGATATATATCTGTTTTATCTAATAACACCTAGTAAGTAATAAAATAGTAAAACATACAAGAAAAAAAATATAGAAAAATCGGAGCGCTGCGCTGCGCTGCGCTGCGCTGCGCTGCGCTGCGCTCCGATGTCAGGCCCACGCCAGGGAAGCTGAGATTCTCGTCAGCGTCACTCTGACTCTCACGTCATCGTCAGTACAGTCAGTACATGTACTGACGTCACTCTCTCGTCAGTTCTCAGTGACACTACTTCCCACTACGACTAGTCTAGAGCTCTATAGTCGAGCCCTTTTGATCCGGGCTCTCACTGTTGTTCCTGCTCCTGTTATTTTGCCACATCGGACTGGCACCTGACGCTCGCCCATGCTCGCGGCGTGCTCACATGAGCTCAAGACCGCAGAAAAATTGTCAGCCCCAAGACCGCACCGCCGCAGATCAAAAAATAAAATGGTCTCGCATCCTGTTGGATTGAAATATTCCACCTGGTGCAGCGCCGATCGGGAATATGTCTGTATGATCCAAGCTTTTTGCACGGAATTCAAAATGTCAGATGACAGGTCAGCAAGAGGAACAGGTTTCACCGAACCTGTTATTTGTCAGAATAACAGGCGAAAATAATAGGATCGACCTGCTATGCTATTTTCCATACTTGTGACACAAGATACGATGTGGAGACCGCTTTTCCCCGCGCCGGGGCATCTATGACGTGGACCACTCAGCGGGCTGTATTTGAAATAACAGGAACGGGAACAGCATTGGGATCAGGTGTCAAAAGGGCTCGAGTATATCTATTGTGCTAAGTGACACTTTATACTTGAACTAGAACTTGTGCTCACGGTCAGTTCATCCACTCGACTGGAAAGGAAGGAGGGGAGAAATGTAGAAACCAAGCGGGTGCATGCTGCCGTCGCGTGGGGACTGAACGAGAACAGAAGGCATGGGACGGTCTTTCGTGTGGTAGGCCCTAATTCTTGTTAGCAAGTAGATAGAAAAGAATCTTTGGCGAACGAATCTCATTCTGATGCCGAACGCGTAAATGATCTCGACTATCCCAATATATTTTCTGGGACCACCGCAATGTCTGCATATTTGAAACTGTTTTCGAAACTATCTCGAAAGAATATTTAAGGAGGAATGCGCCTGGTATGCGGACACTGCGACTTGGCTTCGATAGCTTGTTCAACAACTCGAGTTCAATTTTTCAAAAGCTTCCTCATTGCTTTTAGTTGGCTTCCGTATTTTCGCTGTTTCTGAGAAACCAGAACAAACTAAAATGGCTTCTTCATTACGGTCGCCCCTGTTGAGGTACACTCGTATCACCTCCTAATGCGTGATGTTTGAAGAGGATTGTGAAGAGCTAAAGCTATAGTTTATCTTTATAGTGTTGCGATCCCTGACTCATTGAAAGTAAGCAGTACACATCAGCTACGTTTAGTGCTTGGATATTCATGTTGTTTATGTGTAGAGCTCGCGTGCTCTCGTGCTCCTGCCTCCATTTGGACGTGCACCGGGGATTTTCTATTTGTTACCTAGCCTTTTAAGGTTGCAGATATGAGCTTCTCCTTTGTGTCTCTTGATTTATTACTTGTGGGTTTTGCGTTTTCACCCGTCGGTCGATTCCGTCACAATTCACGACTGTGAAGCTGGGAACTTCTCACGCCAGTTCGCTCCCCACAGAGTTTAGTGTTCAGCAGACAAGAAATTACCACTCGGCCGACAAAGTTGTTGATTAGAGGGTTGGATTGTCTGTCACTTCAGCTCACGCTCTCCCATCGCTGACGTCGACGCTGTAAATCCTCTGCGCGGTGATGCCGTACGGCAGAACCATCCCACAGAACGTGTTGCTGGCTTAAAGGACGTTCTGCTTCGAAAGAATGTGCTTATCATAATCACACTCATAGTGTATGCTGGCGCGTACTGCATCGCATATTACCTGTATCAACAGCAAGATGAAGCAATACGATTGGGCCAAAACCCAAAGCAGGCCACCTACCAGATCGCAGGGGGAAGTGCGGGTCTCCTGTCCTGCCTTCTGGTGATGCTGTCATATCTGCGCAACAAACGACTGCAAAGGCATCCCAACAATCTTATATTTTGGCGAACATTAGCCGACGCCTTGAATGCTACGCTGTTTCTTATGTACGCTTATCTCACGTGGATTTCCCCCTCTCTAGCCCACGACAGCGGTCGGGCTTTCATGAAGCATTGGCCACGTGTCAGGCAACTTGAATTGGCCAGCCTTGATAGGAATGCGCCGAACCCGTGCTTTCGTACTCTGAAGTGCTTTCACCATTCGCACACGATCTGTAAGTGGTCTCCAGGCAAGACTGCTACTTACTGGCAGGGCAGATTGTTGCTGCACAATAAGATAATATTTCTTTTGGTTCCCGGGTGGTACTTTCCGAGTGCTCCCCACGTTACTATCGTTGGGTCCCTTCCCTTATCTTCCCCGCCCGCTCGGCCCTCCCCGTGTTGGCCTCGTGGGGGATCACCCCTGTTCTGCCCTTCTCGTCCCTCCTCGCTTTACGGTCGTCTGGGCCCATCACTCCCCTCCCTTAAACTCCGCCTCTACGCACTAGGGTGATTCTCCAACCTCTGTGCCCCATCTCTAACCTCTCGCACCTCCTGCTCCCTGCTTCTCCCTACCTGTCCCTCTGCCGCTCAATCTCCGACGCCACGTCAGTATCCATCACCATGCCGCGCAATTTCTTACCGCCGCTCACAAAGTGTCTCCCGGCCTTCTCGGTCTCTTCATAGGGTGTGTGTCTTCATAGGGCGTGTCTCCGCGGCTCTCCAACCTCCCGTCTTACTTGCGGCGCCGACTCCACCTCAATACGGCCGTTGCGCATTATCCACTCCTCCATTTCTCATGCCATTGCAGCACCTGTGCTGACGGCGCTGGAAGTGAGGTTGCAGTGGAGGAGCGGTTGGGACACTGAGTACCGACAACACAGCGTGCAAACCCTACTCGGTCCTCAGGGAGTTGTTCTTTCTTTCCTCCGAGGGCTGGTTCTTCGCAATGTGCCTCGACCTATGGCACGTCCCGCCTGCACTCCCCATCGCATACCCTTTGCAGCCCACCTCACTCCCTAGTCCCTACCCCCCTGCCAAGTTCTCGCAGGCATGAGTTGATGTTATATACTAAAGATAAATTACTGTTGCGTGCACCTTTCAGCTACCGTAGGAGATATGCACTCTGTAAACCCGAGCCTGAGTACGACTGGTTGCAGATTTGTCTGCTCAAATCTGCTCATGTAGCAACTTTCCCACTGGGGTGGGGCACGCTTGCACACGGATGTGGCTACATGAGTTCTTGGATGGTCAAACTGCGAATGTTGAAACTGTGATAAATCTTTTCTTGCTGTGCGCCCGTTTCTTGCTTGCCGGTACCACCTTAGGAACATAGCAGAGGCGTCTATGATCTGGTAAGACTGCAGCCGTGGCCCCTTCCGCTGTCGTCGCTTAGCAGAAAGTGATGGATGCGACGCAGGCAGTCGAGCGTAAACCCTTTTTTCAGTTTCAAGAATATGATGAGGTGGTACCACGTGATGGCCTGGACTATGGGAGCCATCTTCGCGATCATGCTGTGGCTGACTGGAGGTGCCTGACCCAGCTGCCCCCCCCACCAGCAATGCGGGCCTCGGTTGGCAACCGGCGCCCTGCTGTTCCCGGCGCTCAGCATCTGCTGCTGTTAGCCCTTACCTGAAGCCGGCATCCCGGGTTTTTGAGTATCCGGGTTCCTGCAGCACCTCGGATCTGGCGGTCCTCTCGGCGAGAAGGGTTCCCTCCGCCAGTCCTCCTTCCACCTCGCGACTTAGCCTTGAGACTCCCCTCGAGGCGACACTGTGCTCACAGCGGGATTGTCCTGTAGGCTATGGATGGACGATGTTCGGCACCACTACCAGTTCCCAGTCTTTCTGTTGGGTCAAGAACATGGGGCAGAGCCTGGATCTCAACAACTTCAAGACGGTTTTCATCTACCTGCCTGTTGCGCTCATCTATATTGTGATTGTTATATTGCTAGTGGCCTCGTTCCTGAGGCTGCGCCACGGCCGTCTCCCGCACACCTTCCGCACGCGGCTGCACGTGCTCGTCCTGCACAGGTGCCTGCCCTCCGCCGTCTTCGGTCTCTGCCCGACAGTCCCTTAGGGGTGCCCAACTAAAGTTGAGCCGTCCAAGGTTTTTAGATCGGGAACATCGGAAGGTCCGAAGAGATTCCTCGGGAGCGACAAAGGACTGTATCGTACTTTGATCTCTGGAATCGTATATGGACTGTCGGATTCGGAACATTACAGCTGTTAAAAATAAACGGACCAGTTTCAGTTGTGCAGCTCTACAGTCCCTCCCGTGCTCTCATTCCTCCTCCTTGCCGCGCGTGTTGCGTGTCGCCTGCCAAGCCTTCGGCAAGGAACGCTCGGTGCAACACCTTTTTTCGGGCTTTCTCTCACCTCTCCGTGGGGATTTTCTTGAGAAGTTTCCGAAGGCCGCATGATGCGCTCTGTCACATCTTCCCGGTGCCTCTACTCGCTCTCCCTGCGCCCAGCATCTCCCAGGAGGTCCCAAGTCCAGATGCCCGAGGCTTAAACCACCGCGATCCCGGGCTTGCTGGGAACGTGTGAGGGTGGTCAGACATGTATGATGAACCTGAGGTGTCAGATGGTAGAATGAGCGCTGCCGGGTGGGGCGCGCAGCATGAACGTGATGGCCTATGGTGCGCATTGGGTGGCGTGCACCTTATTGTACTGGTCGCTGCACTGGACTCCTGGTCGCTGCACAAATGAAGTGTGTGGGGCCACGTTCATATACGTGCTCACCTCTAAGGCGCGCCACGGCAGATCATCCTATTCCTCCCGAGAGCCCGTGCGGCCTCGGGGAGTTTACCCTAAACCACGTTGAGCGGCTCTGATGAGGTCACCGTGCGTATTGCGGCGATGGGAAGTGCCACGTGGTGATGCAGCAAGACGTCACGAGCTGTGCCACGTGGATGTTGTATAGGAGTTCGTGCAGGGTATTGGACTTGCGTGGTTGGCATTCGTCGAAGGCTAAGAAATAATCGGCTAGGTCGTAGGGTACTGAGAATCGAGTGGATGCCACAATACAGGGCGAGGCGCGTCTCGGGGAGCGGAGGTGACATTGCGAGGCGTCATGGTGTCGGGGTGCGGAGGTGACATTGCGCGGCGTCATGATGTTGGGGAGTGGAGGTGACATTGCAGGGCGTCATGAATCTTGTGGTGTGGGTTTTAACCAACGAGCCAGAGCTGATGTTCGGGCCGAGCCCCTTGGAGAAACTGCCGGGAGGTGCGTCATCTCTTGATCGGCGCATCCGCACGCGTCGACCACCGCCTGTAGCAAGCTCACTGTCTGTGAAACGCCAGGTGTCTTGCGTCCGCAGATCCCAGTGCCAGGTGGCACTCGCATAGCCTTGCACAAGGCGCTGTCTGCAGGGGCCGCCCGTGCCCAACAGCACTGGGGGCCCGCTTGCTAGCGCCAGTGCTGGGTGGCCCTCGGAGGGTCCCCCTCACACTTTTTGACGCCCGGCATCGGCTAGTGATATTCATATAGCGCTCGCACCGCATATCACCACGTGGCGCCTACAGAGGCAGACGCACTCGGCCGAGGTGCGTGGGCGAGGGGCGGATGGGCGAGGGGGCTTGTGGGAGATGAGCAGACTCGGACGAGGTGTTCGAGGAGCAGGACGACTCCTATAAGCCGCAGGTAAATCAGGCACTACAGGCGGAGGTGATGCACTACCTGACGGAGGGCATCATGACCTCCACTCGCATACTCGGCGAGGATCCTAGGTGCGCCCGAAGTGGCGGCGACTGCCCACACAGTAACACCCTCTGGTTGTAGGAGGGGAGCTTAGGGTGGCGCAGTTGAAGGGATCGAGGCAGCGCGCATCGGGGCAGCCTCCGGCAGCAGGATGCAGGGGGGGCACCTGCAAGGGGTTGTAGGAGGGGTGAGGGGATGTAATAGCGATTGCCTAGGATTTAGGTTACGCTGCCTGCTCGACCTCTGTTGGGTCCGTTGGCAAAGAGGAGCGCCTTTGGAGCGAGCCAGGCGCAGCATGGCTTTGCGGCTGCTGACGTGGCGCGTTGCTGGATGCACAAGGCAGTCCCGGGGCGGCCGCTAGCATGACAGGCTGCGCGCATCGCATTATCTTGCTGGCTCCTTTGACATCTGCATAGCACGAAAAATGCTCCGTATCGGAGGGTGCATGGTGGGGATGCCGGCATCGGAGGGTGCGTGGTGGGTATGACGGCATCGGAGGGTGCGTGTTGGAGACGATGGCATCGGAGCGTGGGTGGTGGGGATGACGGCACTGGAGTGCGTGGTGGGGACGACGGCATCGGAGGGTGCGTGGTGGGGATACCTGCATCGGAGCGTGCGTGGCGGGGACGCGGCATCGGAGCGTGCGTGGTGGGGACGACCGCATCGGAGGGTGCGTGGTGGGACGACCGCATCGGAGGTGCGTGGTGGGGACGACCGCATCGGAGGGTGCGTGGTGGGGATGACGGCATCGGAGGGTGCGTGGTGGGGATGGCGTGCAGGCGGATTGCCGAGCGGGAGATGGATCTGAACAAGAACGATCTGCCCCCCATCGGTTGGACAGACATCCTCGACGAGGCGCGGCGCCCTTGCGCACTCTGCAGTTGCCCTCGCGGCGCTAACGTGGCATGGCAATGGAAGATGCGATTTCGGGGCACCAGTTCCGTAGGAATGGATTTTCAGGGCCCAGTCTGCTCGGAGATATGGTTGTCGTGATTCGGGAGATGTGCAACTCAGGGAGGGGTGGGGAACGGGTGTGCTCCACGCCAGATCTATTGCATCTCCTTCGGATGGAACCGTAGGATTTGCATGCATCAGCCAGAGGCGCGGCGAGCCAATCAGCAGCCTGCCGCAAGCCCAGTGCAGGTGCGTGTCTCGCCTCAGCAGCGTCCCGCACGCTAAGAGCGCGCCCATACCCGGTGGTGGGGTCAGGTAGGGGGCTCATTTGGATCTATGGGTTAGGGCGCGATGGGCGCCTCTTTGTTACGAGTGCGCCTTGTTGTGACGAATGTGCCCTATGCCCAATGCTCTCTGGGTCGCGATTGTGAATAGCCTCCAGTCCTCTGATGCTCGCAGATCGGCTTTCCTTGAGACTTTGCTCTGCTCAGTAGAGCCGTGCCCTTCGCTCAATTTTCTTTAGGGTGTAACGGGGATCGTTCCTTTCTTCTCAAAGTCGATTTGCGGTATCCCACTTTTTTTCTGCAATGCATGTGCCGAGAGCGTTCTTCTTTTTGTGGGGGATGTCTCTCTCCTCCAAGGTTGACTGCGTCCTCTGATTGGAGCAAAGAAGTCAGCTGTCGAGAAAAATTCCGCCCGGAAATCCGGGTGGCTGCAAGAGAACACTGCCTTTGCGTGCGCGTGGCGGAGAGACGCGCGGGTTGCACGGCTTGCGGGGGATGGCAGGGGGACCGGGTTGCGTTTGGGAAGGGCAGCGGACTGCGCATTGTGATTTCCCGGACGGTTGTGCACCGTGCTGGCAGGTGACGCCTTCTTCTTCTGGGGCGCTGCTCCGAGCGGAGTCCGCGGAGCGCCGCGAAGCGCCGGCGGCTGCGTTCACTTTGGAGGCTCCAGCAAAGGGCAGCGAGCCGGAGAAAGCAGTGGATCAGGGCCGAGGGGGGCTGGGGCCGGAGCATGAAGACGTGGGGTTCAGCACACCAACACCGAGCGAGAATGGCGAGGCGGCGGAGCTGCAGACGGAGGGAGGCGCAGAGATAGCTGACAGGGATGCAGAGGTAGAAGCGCGGGGCGAGAACAGTGCCACGTGCGCAGCAGCTTGTGGCGGTGGCCACGTGGCTGCGGATGTCAAGGGGCAGCGTGCTCCAGACATGCTGCACAGCCCCGAGGCCTCGTCCCAGGCAGGCGGCAATCAGAAAGTGAAGTTCATCTCTTATCAGGCACGGCTTCCCCTGCAACTTGCCGTGCGGTGAGCTTGCAGGAGAGCACCTGCGAGCTCTCCGCTCGTTTCACATAGCACGCCAATGAGCCTTTTGCGAGGTATCAGCGTGGAGCATGCGTGTTTTCAACAAGGCATGGGGGGGGTGTTACGGATGGGCAGGAGGAAGAGTTCCAGAGCGTGCGGCACCATTGTGGCATCACGGAAGAGGTGAGCGTCCGTAGATCAGTCCAGAACAGCTCCATCCCTTCTTTCTCATTTTCCCGTAACGGAAGGAGGCATACACATAGACGTAGTGGTTGTCTCTGCAGGCATCATGGGGACTGGGCATACAATTATGGCTTCCAGCATGTATCGAGGGGTTTGGGCATGCGTTTAGGGGCCTGGCTATGCATCTAGGGCTCTCGGCATGCATTTAGGGGTTACAACATGCGTCCAGGGCTCTCAACATACATTTAGTTGTTACAGCATGCGTCTAGGGCTCTCAACATGCCTTTAGGGGTTACGACATGCGTCCAGGGCTCTCAACATACATTTAGTTGTTACAGCATGCGTTTAGGGCTCTCAACATGCATTTAGGGGTTACGACATGCGTTCAGAGCTCTCAACATACATTTAGTTGTTACGGCATGCGTCTAGGGCTTTCAACATACATTTAGTTGTTGCGGCATGCGTCTAGGGATGATGGCATGCATCTAGGGCTCTCAACATACATTTGCTTGTTACGGCACGTCTAGGGCTCTCGACATACATTTAGTTGTTGCAGCATGCGTCTAGGGATGATGGCATGCGTCTAGTGCTCTCAACATACATTTACTTGTTACGGCATGCGTCTAGGGATGATGGCATGCGTTCAGAGCTCTCAACATACATTTAGTTGTTGCGGCATGCGTCTAGGGATGATGGCATGCGTCTAGGGCTCTCAACATACATTTGCTTGTTACTGCATGCGTCTAGGGATGATGGCATGCGTCTAGGGCTCTCAACATACATTTGCTTGTTACTGCATGCGTCTAGGGATGATGGCATGCAGCTAGGGCTCTCGCGACGCATTTGGGGTTTACAGCATGCATCTTTGGGCCGCATCTTGTGTCAAGGCATCTGGACACGGGTATGCGGTTCGGATATACGTTCACAGTTGACCGCATGCATCTAGGGTCCGCGGCATGTATCTAGGGTCCGCGGCATGCATCTAGGGTCCGAGGCATGTATCTAGGGTCGCCGGCATGCATCTAGGGTCAGCGGCATGTATCTAGGGTCATGACATGCATCTGGTCCGCGGCATGCATCTAGGGTCCGGGCATGCAGCTAGGGTCCGCGGCATGCATCTAGGGTCCGCGGCATGTATCTAGGGTTTCGTGGCATGTATCTAGGGTCCGCGGCATGCATCTAGGAGTCCGCAGCATGTATCTCGGGTCGCGGCATGCATCTAGGGTCCGCGGCATGCAGCTAGGGTCCGCGGCATGCATCTAGGGTCCGAGGCATGTAGCTAGGGTCCGCGACATGCATCCAGGGTCCGCGGCATGCAGCTAGGGTCCGCGGCATGTATCTAGGGTCCGCGGCATGCAGCTAGGGTCGCGGCATGCATCTAGGGGTCGAGGCAGAAAGCATCTACGGTCCGCGGCATGTATCTAGGGTCCGCGGCATGCATCTAGGGTCCGCGGCATGCATCTAGGGTCCGCGGCATGTATCTAGGGTCGCGGCATGCAGCTAGGGTCGCGGCATGTATCTAAGTCCCGCGGCATGCAGCTAGAGTCCAGCGGCATGTATCTAGGGTCCGCGGCATGCACATCTAGGGTCCGCGGCGTGTATCTAGGGTCGCGGCATAGCTAGGGTCAGCGGCATTATCTAGGGTCCGCGGCATGCAGCTAGGGTCAGGCATGTATCTAGGGTCCGAGGCATGCATCTAGGGTCTGAGGCATGTATCTACGGTCCGCGGCATGCAGCTAGGTGTCTTCCCATGCCTTAAAACATGTATAAAGGTGCTTGGGCATGAATATCAGAGTCTGGGCATGTTTATGGCGGTCTCAGCTTACATTTAGGAGTCTCAGCATGCCTTCAGGGGTTTTCTAATGCATCTAGGGGTTATAATGGTTAAATTGGAGCCTGCGGAATTTTAGAGGTTTCTGTGCCGGTAGATCGATCAGAGTTTCCTGAGCCGTTAGATCAAAATCAGCAGCTGAGTTAGATCTAAAGGCTTTACACACGACAGTATTTAGGAGTTCCGCCCGTGGGAATCCGCAGCTCTGTTCTTTTGCCTTCGCAAAAGAACTTCACAAGAAATTTTTCCTCGCGGAGAAATTCTTAGTGCGGCACACTGCAAAAAATTTTACCCCACATTTTAACGTTACTGTGGAAGTTTAAACCCTTGACGACTTACTACAATGAACGATCAAGAAGGTGAGCAAAGCGCGTCGGAGAACAATGCCGGCGCGGCTGGACAACCGGCTGCGAAGTCCGGGATGGAAGTCCTGTTGGAGCAACAGGGCGAAATGATGAAGCTCATGATGAAGCAGATGGAGACTCTCGCAGCGAGAGTTGAAGTCGCGGAGGAGGCGGCAGCGAAAGCCGCTTCGCAGGATGGTGGTTCCGCTCAGAGCGGAGACGCGGAGTTGGAGGCATTAAAAAAGCTCCCGTATGTTCCACACGTTGAAGGGAATCCGTTCCCTGCGAGACCTGCAACACTGGAGACGGACATGCCGCAGATGTACGACTTGTACAACGACAAGACCTACGACGCCCTCTCCAAACGCACCAACTCGTCCATGCGTTACGAGCAGTTGGTGCTTGCCCCTGCGCTGTCGTACATGCACGATGCGATTGCGTTTTCCGAGGTGACCCTGGACTGGTGTCAAGATGAAAAGGACCCCCCAACGGTGGAGGAATTGAGTGAGCGCGTTTTCGCAGCGCACAACACGTTTAAGGGCGTTTTTTCGCTCCTGAGCAACCGTTACACCATGTTGCAGCTCAGAGCGAGCATGGAGTCTGATGCTACGTCGCACGGCGGAGCTGAGGCGTTGCGGGCGAAGTTGGCCTTCATCGAGGAGAAGGTGTACGCAGGCAGCGACGGGTTGGTGAGCGACTCAGTGCTCACGAAGTGGCTGAAGGAATTCGACACCACGAAGGCGAAGGCAGTGATGAACACGCACGCCAAGGCCAGCGCCAAAGTTTCGACTTTTCGTGACCGTCAAGCAAGCAAGGGCAAAGGCGCTGGAAAAGGTGAAGGTGGCCGCGGCAGCGGCAAGGGAGGTAAAGGGTCAGGGCTTGGGCGAGGCGCCCAAGCCCAGACCTAACTTTCCGATCACGGAAAGGTTGGACGCCTTCCGCCTCTCGGGGCGTTCAACGGAAAGAGCCCACCCTGCAGGAAAGGGTGCGGAGCAGAAGGGGGGCATGGCGCGCAGCTGGCGCGAACTCAGAGGTGATGCAGTGGATCAGCAAAGGGGCAAAGATGCGCTGGGTCGATAAGGCGCCTCTGCCTTTCGATCACGGAGTGTCGTTGGGCGACGCCACCCCTCCGCAGCTGGAGTGGATGGCCGCAGAGACCGAGCGGTGTCTCAAAACGGGCGCATGGGTGCGAGCGAGGAGGCGACGACACGTATCCCGAGTGTTCCTGGTGCCGAAGCCGGGGACGAACAAGTGGCGTCTTGTGATGGACTTCCGCTGGTTGAACGCTCACTGCGTCAAATCTCGCTGCAAGATGGAGACGTTGAAGAAGCTGCGTCGGCTCGCCAAGCCGAACGACTGGTGCTTCAGCTTCGACCTCCAGGACGGTTACCACGTCGTGGGGATCGACCCCGCCTTCCAGGAGTACATGCAGTTCGACGTGCGGGGGGAATTATTCCAGTGCGGCGCCCTTCCCTTCGGCTGGAACGACTCGCCACGAATCTTCGTCAAGGTCATGAAGGTGCTCGTGGAGTGCCTGCGTTCTCCGAGATCCGCGGAGGATCGGCGGGAGGTGCGGAAGCTGCAAAGTGGAAGCAAGGTGCGACGACGTTGGGCAGTTCGAAGACGAGCTGGAGGATGCGGCCGCGAGGAGCATCAGCAGGGGGCGCGGGTGCTCCCTTACATGGACGACTTCCTGTTGCTGCTAAGCAGCAGGATCGAGGCGCTCAGGGCGCGCGAGCTGACATCTCGGGTCTTGGTGAGACTCGGATTGTCGCGCAACGAGAAGAAGGGGCAATGGGAGCCGACGCAGCTGGTGGAGCACCTCGGGCTCGAGGTGGACCTCAAGGCGGGACAGTTCCGCGTGACACCGGCGAGGCTGCAGAAGATTCACCTGCAGTCCAAGGCGCTTCTCAGCGAGGCGTCGCGACAGCGGAGGTGGCTCCCAGCTCGGAAGCTGGCAGCGTTCACGGGGCTCTGCCAGTCTGTGTATCTGGCAGTCCCTCCGGCGAGATTGTATCTCAGGGAGCTCCACTTCGTGCTCTCCACGAGGCGGGGATGGGGCGCGAAGGTGAAGCTCACACGGCAGGCGTGGAGCGACATCGAGTGGTGGCTCAGGCTGCCGGCTCAGAGCCGGTGGAACGGTCGCAAGATCTGGCGCAGCCCCACGAGAGCGAAGGTGCACACCGACGCGTCTCTGTTCGCATGGGGCGGGGTGCTGAACCTCAAGCACGCGGCAAGAGGATTCTGGTCCGACGAGCTACGGCATCTACACATCACGCACCTGGAGTTGGAGGCCGTGTACAAGACGGTGCAATCCTTCCTGAGAGAGCTCACCGGCAAGGTGGTGCGCCTCTACTGCGACAACCAGGCGGTGGTGGCCATGCTCTCGCACTTCACGTCGCGCAACCCGGAGCTGATGCGGCGGATGCGGCGCCTGTGGATCCTGCTGGACTTAAACGACATCGAGCTCCAGGCGAGGTACATCAGAAGCGAGGCAAACGAGTGGGCCGACCGCTTGTCTCGGGACCGGGACCTGGACGACTGGCGGCTGAACCGCAGGTGGTTTCAGTGGGCGGAGCGGGAATGGCACCAGCACACCGTGGACCGCTTCGCCTCGGAGCTCTCCGCCCAGCTGCCGCGCTACTACGCACAGTGGCACGACCCGGGGTGCGAGGGCGTGGACTCTTTGGCCTTTTCCTGGCTAGGAGAGGTCAATTGGGTCAACCCCCCGTGGTCCCTCCTCGACGAGGTGGCGCACAAGCTGCGGGAGGAGAAGTGCGCCGCCACGGTGGTGGCGCCCTACTGGCCGGGGCAGATGTGGTTCCAGCAGCTGGAGGCCATGGCCGACGAGGTGGTGATCTTGCCCCGGGGCAGGGACCTCTTTACTCCCAGCCGGCTAGGAGGGTCCGAGCTGCTCGGGGCCTCAGGTTGGGACGGCATCATGTGACACATCTCCGCCTCCCGGTGAGCCATTACCTGCAGGATGGGAGGCGGGCAGCCGGGCAGGCACCACAGGCGGGGCTGGCGAGTGGCCTCAAGGTGAAGGTGTACTGGCCCCAGGATGATGCCTGGTACACCGGTACCGTGGGTGACACGGGGTCGGACGGCCTAACCCACATTGCCTACGAGGATGGTGACAAGGAGGACCTGGACATGAGCAAGGAGAGGTATGAGGTGCTCCCGGCAGCGGTGCAGGAGGTGACTAGCTGGGATGCGGCGCTTCAGGAGCGCTGGAGAGGAGAGTTGGGGGACAGCTCCCTCACTGAGCTGGCAGTGCAGATGCAGGGGGCAGCATTGGGCGGCAAGACGGTGGGCAACTACCGGCCGAAGGCTCGGGCCTTCATGGCGTTCTGTGAGGCGGAGGGCAGACAGTGGCTTCCGGCAACGGGGGCCACGGTGAGGCTGTACATTGCTCACATGCTGGACAAGGGCACAGTGCAGGCGTCCAACATGCAGCCCTACCTATCCGCCATCAACAACTACCACGAGGACATGGGGTTCCCCGGGCCTGCCAGGGGCCGGGCGATCTCCAGAGCAGTGAAGGGCATGGCCCGCCTCCAGGTGCAGGCGGCTGAAGCCGCGGGTGAGGAGCAGACGGTGCGGACCTGGCTGCCTGCCAGGCATGTCTCGGCAGTGCACGCGCACGGGCTGGGGCTGGAGCCGGTGGGCCGGGCAGCTACGGAGCTGCTCAGGGCGTGCACCTACGTGGTGTTTGCCTTCGTCACCTTCGGCCGGCCGGAGACGGGCGTCTCCATGCGCAGGGAGCACATCAGCATCACAGGTGAGGACATCTCCGTGGTTCTCCACAAGGAGAAAGGCAGGGGGCACGTGCGCCTCAGGAGGAGGCTCACCATCCCCGCGGCGGGGGTGGCGGGGCTTGTGCGGCTCCTGCAGCACTGGCAACAGGTGCGGGATGCCTGTTGGGGGCATCGCCCGGTGACGGGCTCGGAGGTGCAGGGCAGCTACTGGAGGCTGCCGTGGGAGCAGGGAAAGCTCCAGTCGGCGCAAGCTAATGGCTGGGTGCAGTTGGCATTGGGGAAGCTTGGGTGTGTCCCTCCGGAAGGGGGACACTTCTCTGGCCACAGCACCCGCAAGGGGGCTTGTACCTGTGCCAGGGCTGTGGGCGCGGCGCTTGAGAAGTGCTGCTTCCTGGGCGGCTGGTCTCAGCTGTCCTCTGCCATCCACTCCTACATTGACCCGGCAGCTGTTCCCGACGAGCACATGGAGAAGTACTTCGGGTGGACCACTCCGAGATGGCGACAGCAGCAGCAGCGGCAGCCTGGCACAGAGCAGTGTGCCTAATGATCTCTGTTACATGGCAATGAGATGTGAAGAGCAAAAGAAATGGTTAAATTGGAGCCTGCGGAATTTTAGAGGTTTCTGTGCCGGTAGATCGATCAGAGTTTCCTGAGCCGTTAGATCAAAATCAGCAGCTGAGTTAGATCTAAAGGCTTTACACACAACAGTATTTAGGAGTTCCGCCCGTGGGAATCCGCAGCTCTGTTCTTTTGCCTTCCCTACCCACCCAACCCAAAAGACTCTAAACATTTTGCCTTAGAAGCTGTGCATCAGCCTAAAAAGCATGTGAAGCTGTGAATCAGCCTAGAAAAGACATTCCAAAAAGAGATTTTCTCTCACACACTTAAAAGCATGTAAGAAGAAAGCTATTTTTAATGAAATGCTATGCAGTGTGCCTGTTGGCGATGAGATGTGAAGAGCAAAAGAAACTTGAATGAATGCGTCCAGGCATGTAGATGGGGGTCTTGGTATACATCTAAGGCTCTCAGCAGGTGTCTAGGTCATACGGCACGCTTTTAGGTGCCCGGCATATAACTAGGGGTGTAGGCATGCATCTAGGGGCCTTGGTGTTCTGGTCTGCAGTTAGGATCCTCTTCAGGCTCCAGGGGTTTTGCCATGCAAAGAGATAGATATATGGGGTTACGGCATGCATTTAGGGTGTCTGGGGATGCATCAACGGGTCTCAGCAT